>JAGDQP010008863.1:0-61320 GCA_022664845.1 Lepisma saccharinum | reverse complement strand
TCATTCGAAAGATGTAGGCCAAGAGGAGGAGAAGGCAAAGCTTGAAGCCAAGCACCGGACTCAGGTGAATACGCTGCTAGTAGCCTGGCTTTATCTTCAAGACAAGTAGCGGATTGTAGTAACTGTGATTGTGTACGTTTGATGATAGGATCGTCCCAAGAAGACTGAGAGCTATTGGCATCCAAAAGAGGAGAACTTGATCCACTTAACGTAAACCATTTTGCTGAACAATCTTGAATAGAGGCGTCCGGGTCGAGGCAAAGGCCCAGTGGAAGGATCGACTCAACGAGACGACGAGAACCATGGAAAGACGCTAAAAAGGACGGAATCGCCAAATCCATGGCCCGACGAATGCCAAGTCCACCTGACCGAACGGGTAGGGTAGCCTGTAACCAAGCCTTGCCACTCAAAGAACAAGTAAGGATCGATTCGAGGCCTGCCTGTAAAACACAATCGTAACTCTGTAATAAGGACTCTTCCCGCCAAGAAGGAGAACAACGTAAAAAGTACATTAATCGGGGGATGGAAAAGGAAGCACGAAGTAGATAGAATGCTGAATGTGCTGAAATCGAAGATAAGCGGGAAAAGAAAAATTCAAGCTTAGAAATCTTCTCAATCAGTAGACTGCGTAGGGCCTCGGTAGAGATGGCGGAGCCAAGTAGATATGCTGAATCAGAAGTCATAAGTCGTATTCCAGGAGCCAAGTCCATGAATCTCGAATAAAGAGCATCGTTCTGGTCTTGCGGAACATTTAGAATTTTAAATATATTTATATAACCTTTTTTATTGTCATTCATTTTTATACAACCTTTGGGAGCGTAGGTTCGAATCCTACCGACTGCGCCAAACTGAAGTAAATTTTCATATACGTAAGCTAATCTAAACAGCTGATGAGTTCGTTCTGCTACGGAGTATGTTACAAAAGCACTAAACAATATTTGTTCGATAAGAAAACGTTAACGTTTCAGAACCAAGATTTTATTGTATAAAACATATAATGTAGCTGACGACCACCATATAAGAGCAAAGATTCTCATCAGTTAACATAGTGTACCGTCTACCCCAAAGAACTTCAGTTTCAACACCTGACATATCTGTAAACATATGAACATACGTACCACTAAATAACTTTCCTTATATTCAATCATACAGAGACACAGAGTATAATAACTGCTTCTATATTTATTGTTCATCAAATCAAAGTCGATTTAGTGATCATGTCTCTAAGTTATAACAAAGGTAACAAACTCTTTTTTCTGTAATCAGAACAGAAGTACGTCACAAATAGTTGATTTTCTGAAAATTACAAGAACGAACACAAGAATATTCCGGTATGTTCATCCAGCATTCAATAAAAAAATCAATGACGTAGTGTGCATATTACATCAAGAGACTACCAAGTTTTGTATCTAAAATATTTAAGGGAGTGATTCCTTGAGTAATAGGTAACTCAGGACTCAAATATATTCTTGTTTCTTTGTAGAAGAGGTGGGGGGGAGGAGTTCAAAAAATAAAAATAAAACGGAGATGCGTTCACTTTCGATTTTTCAAAACTCAACATCTGTTACTACTTGATTTCTTTATTACAAGATTGCTTAATACTTGATTTCTTTATTACAAGATTTTATAATACTTGATTTTTTTTATTACAAGCTTTATTTAATACTTGACTTATTTAGTACACGCTTTTTACTACTTAATTTCTTTATTACATAATTTTAATTACTTGATTTCTTTATTACAAGATATTTTACTACTTGATTTCTTTTTTACATGATTTCTTGCTACTTAATTTCTTTATTACAAAATTTATACTACTTGATTTCTTTATTACAATATTTGTAATTACTTGATTTTTTCATTGCAATATTTTTAATTACTTGAATTTTTATAACAAAATTTTTACTACTTGATTTCTTTATTACAAGATTTTTACTAGTTGATTTATTTATTACAAGTGTTTTAGTTATTTAATTTATTTATTACAATTTTGAATTATTTTATTTCTTTATTACAACATTTCCACTACTTAATTTCTTTTTACAAATTTTCTTGAGTTTTTTGTTGCAATAATTTTAATTACTTGATTTCTTACTACTTGATTTCTTTTTTACATGATTTGTTGCTACTTAATTTCTTCATTACAAAATTTATACTACTTGATTTCTTTATTACAATATGTTTAATTACTTGATTTTTTCATTACAATATTTTTAATTACTTGAATTTTTATAACAAAATTTTTACTACTTGATTTCTTTATTACAAGATTTTTACTAGTTGATTTATTTATTACAAGTGTTTTAATTATTTAATTTATTTATTACAATTTTGAATTATTTTATTTCTTTATTACAACATTTCCACTACTTAATTTCTTTTTACAAATTTTCTATTACTTGAGTTTTTTGTTGCAATAATTTTAATTAATTGATTTCTTTATTATAAGATATTTTACTAGTTGATTTCTTTATTACAATATCTTGAATTACTTTATTGATTATAAGATTTTTAATACCTGATTTCTTCAGTACAAGCCCTATGGTACAAGTTTGTATTACTACTTGATTTCTTTATTACAAAATATAAACGGGACAGAAAACACGGACAGACAGCCGGACTAAATAACAAAGTGTAGTAAAAATATACGTAATAGGTTCTTTCATACTTTCAACTCAAAATATTTTGTTTTCAGTTTTTATTTCACAGCAGTTAAATTAATTCTCCTCTCTCTCTCTCTCTCTCTACGTTATCATAATGCAGCAGTCTGTTTGTTGTTTCTGCCCCCACTCGCTTTCCACTCCACCCACCCCGTTGGAAAAGACAGTTACATCCTGTAAATGCATCGTGAATGTCCACCATTAAACATAGCAGAACAGCCATGCAGAAAATTGATAAACATGTTCAATACTGCCGGAGTACAATGGGATGCAGCCTTTTAATGGGTTCTCTATGTGTATGTATCTGGAAGCCGAAACAATAACATTTTCGTACATGCATTGTGGGTCACCTATAGAGAAGGATGCTGGTGATCCTTAAAGGAAATCAATATACAGGGTGGTCATAAAGTATCTAGTTAAGAATTACATACACGGCATAACAATGACAAAGGGAGAATCCTCTTAGAAATGTCAATATTATTTACATGCCAAAGTCGACACTATTCCGATAACACCGAATAGAACTAGAATTGTTTCTAAACAACTTCAAGCTTCAACGGAAGCATCAAGCGTCAAAGATTTGAGTGTCCAATATCATGGGGGTCATTCACGGAAAATAATTACAAAAAGGGCTCTTCAGAACCGGACCATCTCCGATTTTCACACAATTTGGTGAATTTATACTACTAATGAAAGTATGTCACCATGTCTATTTTTAGTCCCATATATTCTATATAGTTTTCGAACAAATGAAGGTCAAAGTTCAAATAATTCGTCGTTTATAGTGCGGCAAGATGTTTTCAAATTGAAATAACTCTACCACTATTTGGTCTAGAAAGCTCAAACCAAGTTCGTTATACAGGGAATGCAACAAACTTTCCAACGAAATGTAACACGCTTATATACGAACAATAAATAAGATCAAAGTCATCTGACGTCAACTTTGACCTTGAATATTTCAAAATGTAATTCGTTGATATTTTTTTAATATTTGGTACTGAATCTTATATTACACAACATATGAGAAAATTAATCAGTGGTGGCCATAGGATACGGAGATATAAACTAATATGCGTTGCTATGTGATCAATAAAGGCCTAATGTAACATTTACTGAACCAAGTAATGTCTGCGTCACAGTGTTGCGTGCTAACTCGAAGTAAATTTGTATCGTACACATTTTGTATGAAGTATTCTATAGTTGTTAAATAAGGACCGGCGTGTAAGAGGAAGCTATTTCAAAAATGCAGATCATATATGTATCCTGTGGCGAATCGAGAGATGGAGCGGGCGCAACCTCAAGGGAAGATACTTTTTTCAATAGAATTATGTTTTTAAAAAAATATGTCAGAAAAAAACTTCGACTTGTTTCCGGACTAAATTTAACTTATCTAGAAATAAAACTTTGCAATATGGGGAGAAGTAAGATAAATTTATACTTTAAAAAATCACTTAACGAGAAAATATCGAAAATGTCCCTGGTATATTCTATCTGCGAGCCCCGCTCACAGAAATCCTAGATCCGCCGCAGTATTAAATCTTTAATGAACTCCTATCATAACGAGGACTTCACTGGTCAAACACTCAGGTAACGGTGCAATTTGTTATATGTTTCTGCAACTGAGCAGCATTTAGCATTGACAGTTTTGTTGTTACTCCAGAGAACTTAGAACATATCACAACTTTGTCTTTACTATTTCCAGCAATAACTGATAAAATTTCTTCAGTGCCAGCCTAAAATAATATATTTTTCTATGGTTTTTCAGCACAGCGTAAGATAAAAAGAATCGTTAACCTAACCTATCATGATTCTGATTTTGTAAAACTCAATGGCACGATGAAGCAGATAGGTTTCTTCATGATCTATTCTTATCATTCTTATCAGTTATTCCAATAAAGGGAACGCAATGTTTACAAGCATTTATTCTATTGACCAAGTGTACTTTAAAGGCAATCCCTTACACAGCATACTATATTCCCTAAGGCAATCCCTTACATGGCATACTAGTATCCTTCACACAGCATACTATATTTTTATAGAACTAGAAGACATTAGTGGATATGTTGCCTATATTTAATTGCTCATAGTGGATCGGTTGTATATTTTCTGAAAACGAAGAATCTTGAGAAGTACAGATCAGCTTGTTCCATCACCATGGGTCATTTCCTTCAAATGTTTTCCCGCAAAATACGATATCCAAATTTAGATCTTTTGTATTCTTACTTAGGGATTCTGCCAGGATGTTCAGTATGGGTGATGTAACTAGAGATTTGCAAGGTTTGTAGCGACTTTTAACAGTAAAAAGTTTAAAAGTTGCGAGTGTGTGCTTGACTATTTGCACTGGTGTCACCCAACATTTGGGGTTGTGGCAGAATCTCTGTTCTTATTTCAGCCTTACACTCGCACATCCGTCCTTATTTAACATCAATAGAATACATCATTCAAAATGTGATATGTGCGATACAAATTTACTTCGGGTTCGCACGTAATACTGTGACGATGAAATCACTTGTTCCAGTATAGAAACGCCCCTTACCCTCATTGATATATAGATCCAGCAATGTTGATTTAACTTTACTTCAATATATCCTTACATAAAGAGCACTCTCTATATGCTACATTAGACCTTTGTTGGTCACATAGTAATTCATACATCTCCTGATACATCCCAGATTAATTTTATCATATATTGTATTTTGAAATATTCAAGGTCAAAGAGGACATCAGATGGACGTGACTTTGTTTATTGTCCATACATAGGTGTGTTACATATCGTTGGAAACTTTGTTGCATTCTCTGTATAATGAACTTTGTTTGAGCTCTGTAGACCAATTAGGACCAGAGTTATTTCAGTTTGAAAATATCTTGCGGCTTTGAACTTCATATGTTCACAAATTATAGGACATATGGGACTAAAATTGCCATGGTGACATACTTTCATTAGTAGTATAAACTCACCAAATTTCGTGAAAATTGGAGATGTCGGGTCTGTGTTGATTTGAAATGGAAATACAACATGTAATGAAACTTCTCAAAGTAATTGCATTATCACACTGTATAAGCACAAAGTAAAAATTGTTACTGTGTAACTCTTATCCGTAAAAACAAAATTAACCGTCTCTAAATTACAACAAATCGTTTATCAATATAAATCGGTTAGAGCAGAACTAGTTCCAGTTGAGATGAAATAAGAGAACTGCAGGCTCGTAGACAGTATCTAAGTTAGAAAACGTATGCGGAAATAGTATACTTAAAAAGTAGCCATATACTTCATATGTACTTCCAATATACTTAAATTTGAAATACAAAATGCCACTATTCGTGTAGTAAATTCATTTATTAACAGATGGCGTCAATAGATGCATTAGTAATGTAGTTTAAATTAGTTAATCACATAGTAACAGATAGCACAAGTGACTTAAATGCTGTTTAAGTTGCAAGAATTAGAATTTAAAATTCCCGTTGTGTTACAAGAAAATCCCTTTGCCAGGTAAAACGAGGGAGCTTTGCAACTTGGTACGATTTCTGGATTTTGAATTTTTTCGACACAAAATATTATTTTTTATGTATCCCCCTTGTTTGGCTGCATATCAGGACAATATTTTTTACGTAAGTACGTTAGGCAATGCTGCATATCTATATGTAAGTTAGCGAATTTATGCAATGTTGTAATATATCTATTTCTGAAAGAAGAAATGTCAGCTATAGACATGTGACAATCTTCATGTGCACAGCTGTACCGAAAAATGTTTTAAAATCCTTTTCTAGTCTCATGATCTAAGATTTTAGAAATGTTAATATCATACTAGTTGCTAATAAAGGTGACCCTTTAACTTAAACGTCACATTGGAAACTATAACGTTTAATGTATATTTATTTGTTAATATTGGTATATAAGTGTATGTAGGGTATCAATGGATCGTTTAGTCAGAAATTGTCAGTTTAATATTCAATGTAGGCGAAATTATAAACACATCTTGGATAGACAATATATCTTGCTATCTTTTTTATGTAATTAATATTGTTTAATATACGATTATTTGAAAGCCACAATTGGCAATATGTATGACTTTGCTTTATATTGACTGTTTATAGCAGGTAAAGAAAATATTATGTTACGTTATTATTATTTCTTTATTTCCAAAGGGCAGTAAGTTATATTAATGTTATTTCCACGTATTAGTTTTGCTATACAAGAGAATTCAATCCTTTATTATCATTGGCTATGTGCTGTGGGTCAGTTGAAATGCTTTCTCCATCTCTCTCTCTAACTCGCTCGCTCGCTGTCCAATACACACATATACACAAACATGCATTACAATACAAAGCGATCTCACATACAACACAAAGGTGGAATGAAAGCATTCCAAATACTAGAATCAGTTCTCAGAAATAGCCGTCCGCTTTTTTTTTCTTTTTTTTTTTCGGAATGGGTTTTTCACAACGAAATATTACTGAAGCAAGTTAAAGCCAGGTCGTATGCGAGTGGAGGGGTATAGACGATTGCGGGAAAAGAACAGTGTTTCTCTATGTGAATGTTTGCCTCTATGTGTTTTTCGTGTGATCCATGAAGGACATGTTCCCAATCGATGATTACTTCTGAAATAACTTTGCCGGCTTCTGTTGTGTCACCCCTTCCGCCAGGATTTTCGCTCTCTCAGTTGCAAACCGGCAGCCATACATCGTTGGATTCAAATTTCAATCCTCCACACACATACATACACACGTAATGCCCTGTACACAAATATGCGTACTGAAGCAGCACATAAATATAGATAGATAGAGAGAAATATTTATTCATTTTATTGATCTGTGAGAATTTCACTTAATTACAATACATTAGAGGAAAAGCTTAACTCTAGCTTGAGAAACAAAATTGTTATATGTGGGAATTTGAAATAAAATAAAATAAAATTCATGCTTTATCTAAGAAAATATAATACACTTAACTATTAACATAACTTAGAAATGAAATTGGTGGCCAGTAGGCAACAAAGGGAACAATAAATTTGAAAACCTCTAATATGATGAAAAATATTCTAGGTTACCTTGTTTCAAAGCATATAAATATTCTCTATACAAGTGATGACGAACACAAGTTTTGAAAACTTTAACTAATGCAGGTCTAGGGTTAAACAGACGCATATTTACAGTTAATACTTCCCGCTAAAATTAATAAATAATTTGTTAAAATAACTTCATATGTTCGTCCTTGAATTCCACAAAATTTATGTTCAAGAGACAAGGAGGGAAAGTGAAAGAGCTTCATGACAAAAAGGTTGAGTAAATGCCAAAGAGGTGTTACTGTATCACATGTAAAATTCATTTGTTGGATATTTCCAACCTGTACAGTCACACACCAAGGACGCTGAACTATGGACAATTTGTCCCATGTGTGTAACAAAGCTGAGGTAACTATCTTTCCATATAAATGAAGCGCCATGTTATTGTTATATCTGCTTTGCAGGCTGCGAGAAAGACAGTAGTCTGTTGGTGCAAGATCTTGTGAATACGCCCAATGGGACAGTTTCTCCCAGCCACATTCCTTGATCTTAGCACAGCTCCATCTTGCCGTGTGTGGGCACCCGTTATCACCTTGGATGAGAACACACTTACGATTAACCAGAGATGGGCGTTTCTGACAGTAGACATCTACATTGATGGTCTGATTACGTGGCAAGAGCTCAAAATGGATTATCCCACCAAACACTCAACATCACTTTCCAGGAAGTGCATATCCTGTTTTGTCACAGTTCCTGCGTCCCCCCTTTAGCTACCCACTGCCATTTGCGTGTAATGTTATCGTAGAGGGCCCACTTTTCATCCACTGTCACCATTCTGTCCAGAAATGGCTCACGTCTGTGACAGTTGAGCAGGGAACTGTAGACGTTAACTAACGGATGGAGTACACATTTTCCGAGTTTCGACAAGTACTCAAGATCCTGCAGATGACAATGAATGGCCAAATGCGTGGAATGGAGTTCGCTGGATAGTTCTTCAACAGTTTGCATCGGATTTGCCTCCACCGCTCCTCGCATGTCATCATTGTCCAGCTGCACAGGTCTTCCTTCTCGTCACTTATCGGTGAGGCTGGTGCCCACAGACCGAAACCTCTTGAACCACTTCTGTCACTTTCGCACATCCATAGCACCCTGACCATCACTGATGTTTCGTGCCGCTGCGCTGGCGGATGTCCCTCGTGAAATTCGTACAGCATGGGATGCCGAATGTGGTAGTCCGAGACTGCCATGATCAAACACAAGCCCGAACACTACTCACAAAATTATATAATTTTTATTGATTCATTCACGAAAATAATGCCTAAACAATCGCAAAAGATATAATTCGTCTTCAAAAGCCAATTATCGGATTGTCGTAATACAGAGTATTTTAGAATCCGAATCCAAAACACTCCGTGTCAAAAACAAAGCCAAGTTCCCAAGCAGTACAAAAAAAGAGAGATGTTTCAGCATATGGAAGTTTTGATATTTAAAAATGGCCAAGTTCTTTCCCAGGTAGTTCTCATATCAATTTAGCCACATTTTATGGAACAAATGAAATTTTCTTATACTGCTTACGTGACTAGGATTCTTTCAAGAACTTCGCCAACTCTCTGGTAATTCTACTGCTCAAACATCTCTCTTTTTGTACTCCTTGGAAACTTGGCTTTGTTTTTGACACGGAGTGTTTTGGATTCGGATATCACAACTTTTTGTAAATTTAATTTTCTATTTAGGGGTATATTTTGGAGGGTGATAATAGTTAGTGGTAAGTTAGCTGTTGCCGCTACTTGTTTCTGAAAATATCACGTTGAGACAATTTCAACGATATGTAAATACTATATATCGGATCACTTTATTTAAGGGGCACTTTTGAGGGTTGGTGGGGTTTATTGGTATGTTATCCCAGATTTTAGACTTTTCTTGAGCTTTGCATGTTCTCCCTAAGCATGTGTACAGTTTTGTACTTCTAACTAGTCGGAAACATGTCAGAACATGTATATTGATTTTACAATTTGAGGGGCTATTGTTCTCCCCATAGGGATCGCACCCCAGATTTTGGACTTTTCTGGAGCTTTGCATGTTACTCCCTAAGCATGTGTAAAGTTTTGTATTACTAGCTAGTCGGGAACATGTCAGAACATGTATATTGATTTTACAATTTGAGGGGTTAGTGTCCCCCATAGGGAACGCACCCCAGACTTTGGATTTTCCTGAAGCTTTGCATGTTACCCCATAAGCATGTGTAAATCTTTGTATTTCTAGCTACTCGGGAACATGACAAACATTTATATCAGTGACTGAGTGAGTCAGTCAGTGAGTCAGTGAGTGATTGGTTATTACACAAAAAAGCCTATTTTGGGGGCTTATAACTCAGCACGCCACGAACCCTTTGGCTCGAGATTTGGTAGTGTTATAGAAGATCATATTACTAGTAAATGTTGGTAATTTGATGTTGCTGGGGTAATTAGTAAGTACACAGTGATGTCTTAAAAATTGTAATTTAGCTCTTGTTCGGTCTTTTTTTAGTGTTTCGTGTAAATCTACTTGACACCGCACGTCGGGTCAGCTCGGAACTTGGCTGCATGCGCAAGCGCACGCTGATATAGTACACTTTATCCTCCAATATGGCAGCAATTTTGCGAACATGGTTTGCCATCTAGCGGGAAAATACGAATTACATCCACAAGGCCATTCATTGTGTGCCTTTGACAGTATTCGCGGTGAAGAGCTTAGTGAAAACAAGTCGAACACGTGAGATGTCACGGCACCGTAAATCTCGCTTTCGGAAAGAGGAAAACAAAGTTTCAAATGCATCATGTGACGTATTATTTCAAAGTTTTGCTGTGTACTGCTCAGCCATCGAACATACCTGCGTTTTGAGTATTTTTGTTAGTTTTCTCTCGTAGTGGCGGTAATTCAGTGGCAGTTATGATTACGTTATTTACGACCACAAAGAATTTAATAAATATCAGGAAATCCCTAGTTTCTTGGAAATTTAAGTTTCCTTGTTTTCAGCTAGAAATGTAAGTTTCTTCTTAACTGCAGGATATCACAATGGCTAAAGTCCTCAGTGAACTTTCATGTAAGGTTTGTAAGCCAGAGTACATCATTTACTCAACTTTGGAACGAAAACTTTCACAGACACTCGAACATAATTTAATGTCTTATACAGCCGTATTCAGAAACATTTTTTGAAGTGACTAGCGCTGTACTAACGAATGACTACCAATGTTAAAAAATTGTTAAATCACTCGTTAGTACAATGCTAGTCACTTGAAGGAAACGTTTCTGAATACGGCTGATAACGTTTGACCCAGGGTAAAATCCGCCCAGACATTCCAAATCATGCCGTGCATGGCAAAAGTTTTACCCTGTAGGCATGAAGTCAAAACAAAAATAAAATGAAATTTTCTCTAAAAGCACCCCAGAACACAAAATTTATCTCCGAAAAGTTCTCAAGAAGTATTAATAAAATACGGAACCCAGTCACATAGCAACCATTCGACCTACAGGCAAGGGGGGCTAAGGGCCCGACTCTTTTACAAACTTAGCTTTATGTGTGTAACTAGTCGTTAAAAGAATATAAAGTAACCCGTGTTTCCTTAGAGTTTATGGCTAACGACGCACCTTTTTCCCGGCATAACCAAAAACACCCCAGATATGTAAACCCACGAAGATGTTTTCATGAAGGAACCGCACCTGATTGGAAGTCTTGAAAATGGTTAATTAGCGTCGGTTATCTGCTAATAAACTGTACACAAATTGGCCTGTAGATGTCCGCTAGGCAAAAAGAGAAATAGAAGCCTATTTACTTAGCACTAATCTGCAAGTGTGGGGTTTTTTAAAACCAGAAACTTAAAGCGTAAATACCTTAAAGGCATATTTTAGGTTTCTTTTGATAGTTACAACAAAATTCTAAAACTAGACACTAAAGAACATTTCTTACAGTATAAAATAGTTTAGGTAATGTTTAAGTAAACCAAGGACTTAGTTTTCTTCAAGCAAAGAAGATTAGCGTTGTTAAGGATGTCATCATATCTATATTAGCCTTACATTAATTGATTATATGATTTGGCATGAATCTTTCTACATTGTTGATTCAAGGAACATAATTATTTTTTATATATATTGGAAGTATTGCTTTCTCTTGTCTTTCTATTTTATTTTTTCTTTGAAACGAAAAATGATCTATTGCTTGTCCTTTCTTCAACCACTTCCCTCCCACACAGATAGAGACACAATTTGCCATTTTCTCTTTCTCTCTTGCTTCTATAACTTCCCTTTTCGTCGAATTTGTTTTTGTCTTAGCTTCGAGTAAAGGAAAGGGTGGAGTACAAGAGACAGGGTAAGAAATCAACGGTCCTCATACCTTTCTCCTTCTGGCTATCTTCTTGTTTTTATTATTTTCTTCCTCTAATGTTTCATACTTAGGTAAAAGAATTTCCTAATATCTTTTCCTGTCTGAAGAAGTACCAGAAGAAGATAGGGGAGAAACTAGGGAAAAGAAGTTTTGCGAAGGGGTTGGGAATCCATTTCGTGATTGAGCGTCGATTCGCCGAATTTGACAGACACTTTTACCGCTAACCTCTTGTACTTATTTCATCACTTTAAGTTCCTCTGGGAGCCTTCCTTTTCTTCTTTTCTTATCTTTACTCTTGGATTTCTCATAATATTTTTTGTAATAAAGAAAGATAGCTAAGTATTAGAGAAACCACACACACACACACATGAATATCTATCTATCTATATACAGATAGAAGCTCATAGAAAACGGAAAGAAATATTCATTTTATACAAACGCTATAACACTGTTAGAGTGTTATACTAGCAAGAGAAGATGTTACCGTTATTGGGGATATCAAATCAACCAATTAACATCCAGCCTCCTGGGGCTAGTGATTGCGGTCACTGGCTTTAGATCGGGATAAGTAGCATGCAAGGTCGAGTCTTGCTGCCGGACAGATTGACTTAGGTTTTCTTTAGTTTCGAAGGGCAAATAGGTTACCTAAATTAAGAAACTGGTCCCCTATCTTTATAATTTCAACCTCCGGAAGAGCGATCAGCAACGGATGGTCATCCCTGGAACGTGTGATAGACTTGGGTCTTACTGCTGCAACTGGAAGACGTTATTTGTAGGATGAGAAAATTCCCTGGAACTTCCCTGGCACCTCACTTGATTGTTTTCCTGTAGGAAGAGATTTTTTTTTAAATAAAATATTTAGAAGTTAGACATTTTTTTTCGCGAATGTTGCATCTCACAATGCTCGAGTAGTAAGTTTTGTTTTACACACGTTCATATGAACAACTGATTGTCTCGATGCATTGACTGCATAAGTGCTGTCTAGAGAGCTCTAGAGACGTATTTAACAATGCTAGGGTGCTCCACATATGTATAAAGTTAGACACCGGAGCAAACAGTTAAACTCGATTGTCCACTTCCAGCCTAATCCAATATGGACCAAATTTTCAGTTTTTTTTTTTTACATAGCGACGGTATCAATATAAAAAGGTGAATGAAAACAATATTTTCATTTGAAAAAAAAATAGGAGACTGATTTATGACATGTATCAAATAAACAATGCTGATAAAACTGAGGCGAAAAGCGTAGCTAAGCTAGGTTTTGGGGTTTCAGTTCCCGGTAGCGTGATTGAATTGCTTTACGTATGGAGTAGCTCAGTGAAGTTATGGCTAGTACTCCAATAGATGTTTATATGCTTGGTTATTAATGCCCCCTACCTATTTCGGTGACAAAAAGCACCCTCCTTATCAAGAAAGTATCACAGATAAACAACTAACCTTCAGGAAGAGAACGCATTCAACGTTTCATCCTTTTCCATATGCAGTCCACATAATGAGTCTATGCTGTGGATTGCTACGAGATGGACACGGTTGGGTGTAGCTTGGAATATGTCATAGATGTGGAAGGAGATATCAGATATTATATAAAATGAGTAATCTATGTATTTTTTTTTTATTTTGAAACTAACTATTTTCATTAAATTTGGCAATTCTCATATAATTGGTGCGAATTAGTAATTTAGCTAGGTCTGAATTTCGGAAACAGTCATTTATAGAGGGAAACAGAGTTGTTGGAGCTCCACGATGCACGTACACCTACCAGGTGTCTGTATAGGATACTTCCAAATGTGTTTGCTCAATTTTGTTTCCAATTCTGGTTAAACCTCCTGTGACAGTTCCGAATCATACAATCGACTCATTTAAAAATATTATAAGAAGAACAGCGTACATCAAAAGTAGGAGGATATTATTTTCAATAAATAACCTAGGATCAGCAGTTAACATTCACTTCAACAAGATGAGAATGGTTTCAGAAACGGAGGAAGAACAGTTCAAATATTATTAAATAAGCGTTTGGTTTGCTTGTTTCTTTGTTGTTGTTTTTTTTCGATGAAAGTAGATTTTGAATTCGATGAAAATGGATCAAAATACCGTTTTTTCCTGAGAGTTGACTTCTGTTAATAAGCAATGCTACGACTCTCAATCGCATAGATAGCACGATTCAAGTGCCTATCTTAAAGGTACTAATTCTTCTACCGTCGCGAAATAAAAAAAAATACTATTAAAATGGTTTGTGAATGCCCTACGAACAGCATGGACATTCAGTAATTCCACTTTATATTATTCAAAAATGCGATGAGTGTTTGCCTTCCAGATATTTTACGCTAAACTGGTAATTGTTACGAGGATGTTTCATGTATAAACATTTCTGTGCAAAGTAGTGGATATGATTCTGAAAACAAAATCTTTCTGAAACTTCTCTTAATGAGTACATTTTTTGCTATATGTTTTGACGTCCATTACACGAGACGAGAAATGTTGCTTTTCCAATTTTTTAGTCGTAAACATGGAGAATTTCAGGTCATGGCATTTTTGCGTGATGACAACTGCAACACTAAGACTACCAAGAACAACTGTTTAAGATCACTGAAGTGAAGTGCTTTTACTGCTCTGAGAGCTTTCGTTGTATCTATTTCTACCACAAAATATATCCTCGCATATTAACCATGACATGATATGATATTAGCGTAACAGATCAAAGTTTAAGGTCTTTAGTTTATTATCGAACTCTTCCTTCTGAACATATCATACTGTTACTAGTCTGTTTAAACATAAGAAGATCGTTAATTTTACGATAAATTTATGAAACTTTTTTCAGTTATGTTAAATATTATTTATATCTAGTCTCACTACCCTTCAGGGAATTGAGTAAATTTTAATTTGAATATTATTTATGGCATTTAGGCATCTCTGCCTCAGGCCGGGAATAAAGCAAATGACGAAAGGATGAAGTTCATGTGAAGTAGTGTTGTATTAACGTTCTATTTTTTTAACCAATAAGAAGGATAAGCAGAAGTGTAAGTAGAGAAATTCTGAAAATAGGAAAAAATGTACAAAAATAATTTCATTTTGTACAGCTAAACCAATACTAAATTACCACATTGTATTGCCAAGTTAGTTCAAGAAGAAAATGCGGAATTAGTTCACAAGAAGATTAAGAGCGCCTAATTTATTTCCAGTTAATAACCTGTCATACTATTCGGACATGTGAAATAAAAAGGAGCCGTTTGACTATTGTTGGGGGCAAATTTGTATTATTTTTCTTGGATTTTGACCTTTGCTACATCTCTGGCAATACCTTTTCCATTAATTGCACTAATTCAATTATTTTGAAAATTTTTCTAGTAACATTTGTAATTTTATTTTCCCTAGCTAAATATCAACATACACATAAATTTCAGGATTTTGCACACAGTCATATTTAACTCCGAAGGTCACGTCATTATCATTGTTAGTATAACAGTGGCATTAACTCTTGAATAAATTTTAATATAATTTTTCTTACTTAAAATATACATAATGTAGAGTTTGCTTAGTATTTTTCTAGTATCTGTGTTAGTTTTATTATGTGTGTTAGTTTTTATTGTATAAGATGAAATTCATTGTATGGGCAGTAATCATGCATGACAATGCTTCAGCCAAGTTCTGCGTCACAAAACATCAGCACTGCCAGAAGCATGTTATATAGGAACAAGAGTTTACGTAAAAATCGGCGATTTCGAGGTTCCGTAAGAAAAAAAAAAAGATGTTAAAGATAGGAATATGAGTTTTCAAAGTTAAGGAGATATGGTAAATATGTGCAGGTGTGCAAAATTTCATATTCGTACCTTGAAGCATATTTGAGTTGTAGACCCCCTGAAACATGCGTATTTTAGGCTAACTGATTCATTCACTCACACACACACAGACTCATCATATTGTTTAGGGCGTTTGCAACGAGCTAGAAACGAGAAATTTGGCATGGAGGTGCAGGATGATAAGTAGGTAAAGAGAAAGTTCCGACATTTTGAGAAACTTACCCTGTTGGATTCAAAATGGCCGTCAAATGTGAAACATTTCAAAGAATACAAAGTCTAAGCGGCTGGAGCTAGAAAAACGAAATTTGGTATGATGATACACCATCACTAGTAGATTACGAAAATAATCCAAAGGCGCCATCTTGAATCCGAATTGGCAAATCATCAAAAATACATTTTCCACACCGTTTCAGCTAGATATACGAAATTTGGCTTAAAGGTGTATTACCAAGAGTAGTTTAGGAAAATAATACATTTTGAAACGTTGCCATCTTGGATTCAAAATAGCCGCCCAAAGTCATTTTCCATACCGTTCGAGTTAGAGAAATGAAATTTAGTATGAAGGTGTACCGTCACGAGTAGGTCAGGACAATATAAGAAAACGTTAAACAGAGTCACCATCTTTAATCCAAAATGGCCGCCCAAACCCTATTTTCTTAACCTGTGAAGCTAGAGAAACGAAATTTAGTACAAAGGTCAACCATCACGAGTAGGTTACAAGAAATTGAGCAAATGGGGACAGATCTGCAGGTTACAATAAATGGAATCTCCTAGGGCGTATGGGGGCAGATCTGCACCAAGGGAGCTCAATTACCCGAAAAGTCTGATTACGATAAAGGGATCACAGTCCCCAGTAAAGCTCCCTAAGTCCACGAAACTCCCTGAAGAGTAGCAAGTATGTATTATATACATAGAAAAAGTTTTGAAATCTGAGCAAAAACACCAGAGATGCAAAAAGTTCAGCCAACTTCGTCAACCTTAAAAAGTGGTGAAATGGAGGATGGATGAGCAACTTCCTTGGCGACAGCATGTAAGAGGAATATTGGACTTTGGTGTGAGGTAGCAACATTGATGATGTTTAAGCCATAAGTCTGGTGGCATCCCTAAAACCCACCACGCCTACCTTGACACCTCGTGCCGTCTTCTAGTGTTCCTCTGACATGCTGTCGCCAAGGAACTTGGCTCATCCATCCTCCATTTCACCACTTTTTAGAGCTGACTAACTTGGCTGAACGTTTTGCAACTGTGGTGTTTTTGCTTAGATAATGTAGCACTAATTCATAGTTTAACAATGCTATACTGAAGATATTTGTATTTGAATACCATAATCGGCCAGATTTAAATATTTTGAAAACATTGAATTGAGAAAGAATGGGTTTGACATTGTAAGAAAAAGTAGATTTAGTAGTGTTGCTAAGAGAAAATAAAAATACTGAGTTGCTTATATTCAGCGCACCGGAAACCACAGATATCTAAATATTCGTTTCCTTTTGGACCAGATCTGAAATCTGCCCGAAGATAATATTCAAACTCTTATCAAGTGCACCATACAATTATTTTCTACAAATTCGTTTCGTTTCATTATGCACAGAACGTCATAAGGAGTTGGCTCTAACCTGAATCTAAAAACAACTTTTGGTTTCCGAAACAAAGGCTATATTGACTAGACGACGCAGGCGTTGTATCAGGAACTAGTTTCTTCTTAGAGTTTCTAGCTAATACTTAGAAATTAATTAAAATAATATTTCAGAGACTCATATCATAAAGTGTAAAATTCGTTCGAGAAAACAGATAAGTATCAGTAGATTTCTTTATGTAGACATATACTTAGGTGCTGAAAATTCTACAAAATCTAGGCAGCCACCATGCTCTCTTCTCGGTATTTAAACTTCCCACATGGCTAGATTAATTAGGCCATCGGTGATTAAACGAATTTCAAATTCTTTATTAATTTTTTAATGAGCGACTGCAGAACATGCACTGAATCGAGTATTGTTGCTCCTTGGCTTCACATACATTCCACTTTCACTGGAAATCAATGTCCTGTCGTCATTCAAAGCTTAATAAAGAGAGAAAGAGAGCGTTTCATGGCATTGGACGTTATTTACGAGCTTTCAATATAGTTATCAGAAACTAAGTTAACGAGAGGAAAAAGCAATTGAAGACCTGAATTGAAAAACATCCAAAGTCCACCGGAGGATATTTTCAGGAGGAACGAAAAACAGTCTAAGATCTTCCTATGTTATCCTATTCAGCGGAAATTATTTTGTATTAAAAAATGGTTTCTGTGGTGTGATTAGGATGTAATATTTATGCAAGTGAGTCTTTGGAACATAGATACGTACGAACAGAAAAAATGCAAATACGAAAAAAGTGGACTTAGGATGTTTTTCAATTCACGTCTTCAATTAATCAATAAATAACACAAAAAGGTCTCCAATCTGACTTTGTAGGTGTTAAAGCTAAAACTATTTGAGTTCGTCGTGCAGTTGTTTTAGATGTGCTCATTGCTTGTCTCTGCGTGCCCATGTTAAAAGATACATACTCTTCTCCCAAAAGACAATTTAAAATATGATTTGCAATTAATTTCTTACAAAAGGATTACTTAGAAGTACTGGGTGCATGTGGAGTTCATGTAACATCCACAAAGAATGTATTGTTTCAAATTTCGAATACCTAGCTTTGACATTCAAAATATTTAAGGATTTAAGAAACTAAGCGGAGCAATACGCACCACATACTTTACTCGCGCTTGCAATTTTAAGTTCTCGTTTCGGCTCTTTCTACACCATTACAAGATCCTGCAAGGCGTATGGTTTTCCATACTTCTAAGTCGCGTACAATCAATTGACGAGCATTGCTTGTGTGCCATGGATCTCGCCAGGACAGCGCCTGGGTAGTGGGATTGATTTAGAACTTGAAGACTTATATCACGTAGAAATTTGACCACCCGAATTATCCGGGGTGACTCTGGGAGGTCTCACTACTTATACCGCGCGGTGTTACAAATCACTTCTATACATCTACTCACAAATCACTCCTAGAGATGTAAGGCAGGGTATAGGATCAATGCCAAACTGTCATAAGTACGAAGCAATCGGGCGTAAGTCAGGATATGATGTCAATTTAAAACGGACAAAGGTGAGAAGCAATTGACATAAGCTGACATATGGGATAAATTCAAAATGATCTTAGTTCCGAAGAAAGTTTACGTAATTCGGAGTATGATGTTAATTTAAACGAGACATAAGTGTTAAGTGTCGTAAGTCGATGTATCTGGTTTTAGGCTAGTTATTTCAGAAATACACAAGCGTTGTTACTTTCCTCATGATTTTAAGTAGAACAGTCTAAAAAAAAAATATACATCATTCTATAAGACCCTAAATGCATGTGTCTGGACTTACGTATCCAACAGTGTTAAACCAAACTTTCATACGCATTATCTTGAATCTGAGGATATTATACATAGATTTGTATATCTAATTTATTATACAAAGCAATATATATATATATATATTTACAATTCGTTGAAAAAGTGATTTTTAACATATCTCGGTCATTTTCCTGGAAAATGTCAGAAAATTGCCTTACAAAAACAAAGAAATATCTGAGTTTCCAAGAATAGTAAAACAAGGAATATTTAGAGTTTTGCTCTAATATTATTTAAATTTACATTATTTTAATTTAAACTATTATTTAGCTCAAATTAGTTTCAATTCTTAAGAGTATTATGTCAAAATTATTCTACACTGTTTTCTTTACCGCTCGCTAACTAAATGAAACTGAGGAACAAAATATATCAAGAAAATTCTATGAATTCTTTGTTTAAAGAAATTTGTAAGAATTCTTTGTTTAACAAAACTTGTAAGAATTCTTTGTTTTAAAAGAAATTTTTAAGAAGTATTTGTTTGAGTAATGTAAGAATACTCTGTTTAAAGAAATTCGTAAGAATTCTTTACTAAAATGGTCATATTCTTGTAATACAAAGGTGTGTTTTCGTCAGTGGAATTACTAAAACTTCTATGCATTTAGTTGTCTAGTTTGTCTAATTATTTTTCAGGAAACTAGCTGAAAATTTTCAACATTGTCGTAACTTTCCGTCTAATCTGTTATCCACTTGCGTCGTCTCCACAGCAGTCTTTTTGACAATGTGAAAGACGATGATTCAGTTCTTTTTCATCTCAAATTATTCCTGGTATAATATTCATAAGTACAGGTTTAATATTTCTCCGTTGTCCTATCATAGTGACTATACATATAATGTGACTCATATAGTCAATTAAAAAGCACACAATGAACATGATTTATTGTATATAATAATAGAGAATTCTAAATCTAGCCCTCATTTGGTGCTACATTATTAAATATTCTGACTTACAGATATATATATATTCTTTTATGACGCAAATTTTTCTTGAAGGATATGATCATATTCACAAATCTTGCTATAAAACATCCCCGTCCCTTTCTACTCACAGATCGATTATTTATATAAGACTTTCTGACTTCTAATACTTTAACAGTTCATCTCTTCTTTTTGGGATAGCTGCAAAAATATGTATTATTCCATGTATTCCAATAGCGCCTTTGAAGCTTAGAAACAAATCATGCCTTCGACCCTGCATAAGTTAAAACACTTAAAACTCTATATTTGATGATTCATAGAAAAAAAGGGGCGCGTAGATCATATTGAAGGGTGATTAAAATAATATTTGAAAAAGACAAGGACAAAAACTAGTACAGAAGTATGGAGTAGCAAAAGAAGTCATTAGGTTACTTTACTCTCGACGAGGACTCTCTAGGTAAAGAATTATGGAATTCTTTCATATTTATTTCTAGTGGTACTATCTAGTGTCAATCATAATATCTAACACCAGTCCATAGCTGGAAAAAGAGTTTAGATAAATCTATTCTTTCATATAAAGCATAGCACTAATTTGTAATGAAAATTACTTTTGTGAAAATTGTTCCTACTGTAGAAATACCACTCACGAGCATGATTCTATATCTTGACATGAGGAAAATCTTGTTAACACAACTGTGTACAAGATAAGGCAACATAATAAAATTCGCTCAATTTCCTAGAACTGTGACTATAATCAAGGACTCATTTCCTGCGGTGACAATTTTATTCTTCTTTTTTCTATGTATGGATATTATATCTTCATCGAGCATGAAATCACTTTTCTTTTCAGCATGAATCAAATTTAGAACTCTAATTAAAATACAATGTTACCAGAACTATGTTTTTGCGCTAAGCTGGATCGAACGTGTTACCATTCTACGGTAGAATTTATTCCACAAGTTTTATTTATCCTAGATATCGCCACACTTATGTCCCTCATAAAATTTGAACACGGGACCCTATAAGAGAATAATAATATTTGATCATTGTTTATATACAATGAAGCTAAGTCTCACCATAGCAAATCATTGCTGATGCCCTCCGATGAAGAAGAAAATAATCCCATAAAGCCATTTTAGTACGAGTTCGCAATTACATATCTCGTTAGTGCTAAATAAATTTAGAACTTCGTGCTTACAGATTAGCAGGCGTTGTAAATTATTCAAAACTGTAAAAGCAGATCTATCACTAAGATAAAATGCTACATGCTTCCATGCGACAACAATTACCTCTAAACAAAGTACAAGCAATGTGTTTTAAATGTTATGTACATTCCAGTTTTTTTAGGTTTTTTGTGACGGTAAGTGTCTTTTACAACAAGAAGTATCACCATAGCTATTACCCAGCACAGCGCAATATTTATCAAGTGATGATCAACTCGACTGTGTATTTATAACGAAATAATAATGACACACAGCTTTCCGTACTTCTTTTTAGATTGGTAGTTGTTGCTAGGTGATTATGGAAGTGTCTGTGATAATTATTTGCAAGGAAATGAACTGTACATATAGCTCATTAGCTGCCAGTACATTACTTTGCATGATCTCTCATTTACGTTGACAAGCTGCGAACGAATGTTATAATTCAGCTACAGGGTCAATTGAATTGAACTCATCTTTCGGCCTACCATCTAGTGTGCAGCAAGATAGACTAATTAATAATATTACGGCAGTACGTTTGACACGTGTGAGTAAATGGTATACAAATTAAAACTTGCTCCGGCGACGGTAGTAATCGCTTATGTGTAAAACAACTCTATGAAAATTGAAGGCTAGAGCGACGGCGGCGGTGCTAATAGAAAGTTACACAGCCATAGAGACATACAGACATATACACACATACATAAAGAGGCACATAGACATGGACACACATACATAGAGACTTATACGTTAACTTTTAATGTGCCTAATTATATTATTATTCTTCATATGTAAAGAATTACCACCGCCACCGTCACGCTCTAGCCTTCAATTTTCTTAGAGTTGTTTTACACGTAAGCAATTACAACCGTCGCCGTAGCAAGCTTAAATTTGTTTAGAATTGAATCATACGTGTCATACTTTAATGGTAAAAAATTTAGTGCAACTAAAGCATTTATTTCTGTTAGTTATTTTATAGAATTGATGTAATTCTACAGATGTAACTTCTTTTATGCTCACAAGATGACAGCACACTAAAGTTTAAGCTCAGTGTATGAGTCATTATTAAAAATCGTTTGCTTTAATTCAGAAATAATACACAATAAAAATTTAAGAACTTTAAAGAATCTGTAAGACATATAAGTCAAAGTTTCGCATCCCAAGCAAGGCACACTTCTAAGAAAACTACGCCAAATTAGAAATTATGAGGTATGATGAAAATTTACATATAATGTGAATGGGTGACTGTGGAGCAAATTAACGTTTGTTTAAATTTTGTAGGTAAGTAGTAATTAGAAACATGGCGTTTTCAAAGTTTCGGATTTCAAACGTTTCACATTAGAAAATTTGCAATTGAAAGTTTGCTGGAAGTTTGACATTATAAACTTTACAATTGAAAGTTTAGCAGCTTTATCTGAAGTTTGCTCTGTCACTTATTGTAAAGCGCTTTGTTAAAAGTTTTCGAATTCAAACTTTGCAAATCAAAGCTTGTTACAAGTTTAACATTAGACATTTTACAATTTAAAGTTTGCTGCCAGTTTGACATTATAAATTCAAAGTTTAGTGCGACTTTACCTAAAGTTTCGTCTATCACATATTGTAAAGCAGGTTAGTGTAAGTTTGCGATTTCAAACATTGCACATTAAAGTTTGTTATAAGTTTCACATTTCAAAATTTCGAATTCGAAATTTACTTTGTCTAAGTAGCTCAAGAGAGTATGTAGGATGTAATTTTTACGATGTCAATTGATATCAAAAGCTAAACAATGAAACACTTAAGTCCTTGTATCTCACACTTAGTTTCTTAGATGTTCTTTCGTTCTTCAGGAATTTATTATCTGTGTAGGCCTAACATCAGATTACATATTTTATTACCTATAATAGTCGTAGTCGTAGAAGAAGGCATAGCAATTTTTACAAATTTATATTCTCATTTATTCTGTACATAATCCGTTCTTCTCAATGTTGCTCTACATACGTTTCTAAAAATAAGCTTTGTAACAAGTTTAACTGTTCCAAGCTTGTAGTAAGTTTAAAATCTCTCAACTAGCAAGTTTTTACCCTCGCCATCTCAAACGTGCTATAATTTTCCGCCCTTAGAATGTCAATATTGCTACAAAGTACAAAGCACTTAGTGTAGTACCTTTTGGAAAGTGACTTGCGCATCATATTAAATGATGTAACCTTATACAAGAGTCAAATGCTGTTTCCGATATACAATTTCAAGAAACAATAATGCGAAGCATTCAAGTTTAATAAAAGCTAGGATTATATGTCAACGTTCAAGAAGTTTTCGTTTAACTGTCATCCTTAGAAAAGAGTATAATGATATGAAAATGAAAGAGGGAGTTACGTAGATAAAATAATTTTCTACTTTACGTTGATCATGCTTTAAGTAAAAAAAAAGTTCTAGTTAAAAATTATTTATTGGTTTCAAACTTTCTCAGTGCTGCTATCTAGTGTCAATCCTAATATCTAACAAGAGTTGATATTTGACAACTTTTTAAATATAAAAAAAGTAAAGATAAATCAATTGTTTTAATTTAAATTGTTGTACGAACCTATTATAAAAATCACTTGTGTTAAAATTGTAGCAAAGTTAGACATACTTCATTTCTTACACAAATGAAATTCTTCTGTTAATGCACGCGAAAATGGGTGCAAAAGTCTTCGCCAGTATGGCGTGCAACCACGTTTACAATCTAGTATTTAGAAAGTAGTTAAAGTAGGTGAAGTAATTAAGTGATTACAACTATAGCATTTTCGCAAGCGAATTTAAGGCCACATGCACAGTCGTTCCGCGCGCTACCCACGGAAAGCCTAAAGTAATTTACAAAACAATACGTTTACGATAAGACCATTTATGTTAATTATTTTATAAATTTAAAAAAAATCAGTGTCAACGCACTACCGTAACATTATTAATTAGCCTATCTTGCTGCTCACTAGATGGCAGGCCGAAAGATGAGTTCAATTCAATTGACCCTGAAGCTGAAAGAGCTTTCCTTAAAAGTAAGCATAATTTATCAAACGGATATATTATTCTTTTGGAAAAGGAAATGTGCTTTTGGTGCATGTATTATAACATTAGTTCGCAGCTTGGTAACGTAAATGCCAGATTGTGCAAAGTAGTGTACTGGCAGCTAACGAACTATATGTACAGTAATTATTTCCTTGCAAATAATTATCACATACACTTAAATAATCACCTAGCAATAACTATCAATCTAAAAAGAATTAGGAAAAGCTGTGTGTCATTATTATTTCGTTATAAATAGACAGTCGAGTTGATCATCACTTAATAAATATTGCGCTGTGCTGGGTAATAGCTAGGGTGATACTTCGTATTGTAAAAGACACGTATCTTGTCACAAAAAGCTCAAGAGCTGGAATGTACATAACATTTAAAACACATTGCTTGTAATTGCTTTAGAGGCAATTGCTGTATGGAAGGATTTAGCATTTTATCTTAGTCATGTGAGATCTGCTTTTACGGTTTTGAATAATTTACAATTCCTGCTAATCTCTAAGCCGGAAATTCTAAATTTAGTTAGCACTAACGAGATATGTAATTTCAAACTGGTACTAAAATGGCTTTATGAGATTATTTTCTTCTCCTTCGGAGGGCATCAGCAATGATTTGCTATGTTCAGACTTAGCTTCGTTGTAAATAAACAATGATCAAATATTATTATTATCTTATAGGGTCCCGTGTTCAAATTTTATGAGGGTCATAAGCAGTGTTCGATTTGTGCAATTTCCAGAGATGAGGAAGAAATAGTGAGATATGTGTTATACGGTATTTTGGGACCATCCATATCCCAGGTTAGAGGTATATATCTGTAAAAAATACCAGAGAAGGTTTTTCGCCGAGAGGGGGATAATCCCAACCATCCCCCGCTACAAATCGAACACTGGTCATAAGTGTGGTAAAATCTAGAATAAATAAAACTTGTGGAATATTTCTACCGTACAATGGTAACATGTTCGATCCAGCTTAGCGCAAAAACATAGTTCTGATATCATTGTATTTTAATTAGAGTTCTAAATTTAACTCCTGCTGAAAAGAAAAGTGATTTCATGCTCGATGAAGATATGATATCCATACATAGAAAAAAGAAGCATGAAATTGTCGCCGAAGGAAGTGAGCACTTGATTATAGTCACAGTTCTAGGAAATTGAGCGAATTTTATTATGTTGCCTTATCTTGTACACAGTTGTGTTAACAAGATTTTCCTCATGTCAAGATATAGAATCATACTCGTGAGTGGTATATCTACAGCAGGGAACAATTTTCACAAAAGTAATTTTCATTACAAATTAGTGCTAGGCTTTATGTGAAAGAATAGATTTATCTAAACTCTTTTTCCAGCTATGGACTGGTGTTAGATATTATGATTGACACTATATAGCACCACCAGAAATAAATGTGAAAGATTTGATAATTCTTCACCTAGAGAGTCCTCGTCGAGAGTAAAGTAACGTAGGCTAGAAAATTATCGTATGTACTTAAGACACTCTTATTTCTCATATAATGACAGACTTTTCTTATGATTTCAGGTAAAGTATAATTTCTTGAAGACAGAGATGCGATACAAGCTTTTATAAAATCTGAATGCAAACGCATCTTATTTCCTGAAATGCTAAACAGCAACAGACATTGCACTTACATAGCTGTAAATTAAATTAAGAAATACTATACAGTTGAAATGAGAACAAAGGCTACAATGTGTAGTTGAAATTGATAGTGTAAAGTTTTAAACTATTCGAACTATTTGAACGGAAGAAATAAGAAAGTTATTGGGTATTCATCAAAGCATATTTCTATACAGTGCAGAAACACTTACAAATTAAAACATCAAAGAATGTAATTGGTCAAAAAACAAACTACACTAAACAGAATGAATGAGCTACACTAAAGCTTTATAATTCACGATTGGTTACTAAAATACGTCAACTACTGGTGTAACTACACGTACATTCAACAATATGTTTTTCTATTGTCTTATAAAATGAAACAAAAGCGAGCCGTTTTCCTTTTCTGATTTTCCACTGTATCGGGCTTTCTTTTTTATCTACAAAACAGATATTATGAAAAAATATTTAAAAAAAGATAGATTGTGTCTCCTCCAAAGAAGGACTGGACCTCAATACATTATGAAAGTTCAGTTAACAAGATGATTTCCATGGGTCACTCTTTACCTTAACTGTCTATTAGAAATAATTATAGTTATAAAGTCAAAGAAAATACACTTCATAAATGTGTTATTTCAGATTTTATGAGCAAACACTTTCTTTACTTGAAATTCTTGCTCTCATCGCAAACTTTTTTCGCTGCAATCTTACGGGTAAAACTGCAAATTTGATCCTTACAATGGCAATATTGCGGTAAAATTGTTGCAAGCTTGATGTGCTATCTAAAAATAACTTGTCTAATATATCCAATGTTGAACGAATAAGAATGTAATGCAATCATGTTTTATGAAAGCTAAAACCATATGCTTCCTTCAAGAATTTGTCGCACAACTGATATATAAATAAGCTAGAAGGGGAGACGATGCGTCCAAACGTAGCTGGGGCGACGTTAGCTGAAAAGGGGGACACATCCCCGATTAGAGCTGGGTATACACGAAAGTGCTGCGCAAAGTGTAGCACGTGTTTCATTAGCTATTCTCTCAAATTACAAGCAATCAACGCAACTTAAGCAAGTGTGAAAACCAACCCTTTAGAAAACGTCATGTGTTTCAATTCTTACTTCATGTAATAAAACAACTTCATTAAATGCCAGGGAATAAACATACCACTAAAATTATGTCTCCGAAAGGGAAAACCATTAAATGGACAAAAGGAACTGTTTTAATTAATAAATAGTGAAAAGTGGAACACGTGCTTCAATTGGCTATTTACTCAAATCGAGAGCAAAGCAAGCAAGCAAGCATGAAAATTTTAATTAATGCACTGACGTTAACTTCACGCTATAGTAAAGTTTCTAAGGTAATACACCACACTCTGAGGGAACTTACTATACCAATACAGCGCAGAATGTCCTCGCTAGATGGCAGTGGGAGATTTATTAAGATCTTTATTACAAAAATGGGGAAAACATTAGATGAAAAGGAGGCACACACTCCGATTAGGGTGAGCATATGCGAAAATATTGATAACATTATATGAAAGTGTAACACATGCTTCAATTGACTATTCTCCCAACTCACAAGCAAGGAAACCAACACAACGCAAGCGAGTTGAAAGACCAACCGTTCCAAAACCAAAACGAGCTTAAAACACGTAATGAAACTACTCCATGAAACTTCAACCAACTGCTATTACCAACACGAAAAGGCTTTTCCTCTCTCTCAGTTAACTTGTTCAAAATGTACACATGTTATCTTCTTTGCTGTAAGGTCTTAAAACTTAAATTCAATTCAACTTATATAAATAAGCCGTAAGGGGAGACGGTGAGTTCAAACAGAGGTGGAGGCATTATCTACAAAGGGGGCACATCCCACGATTAGGGGTGGGCATACGCGCAAGTGTTGTTAACATTATTCCATAGCGTAACACGTGTTTCAATTGGTTATTCAATCAAATCACAAGCAAAGCAAACAACGCAAGCTTTCATGAAAATGATTCCTTATTCTTATTAACACGTGTTTCAATTGGCTATCTACTCAAATCGTAAGTAAGTCAATTTTTCATGAAAATCAACCCTTATTCTTATAAGAGGAAATCACAATGAACACTAGATATCAGTCATGTTTATACATTATACACAGCAAGGAGTTAAATTATAAAAAGGAATGTTTATATTTTTCCTTTTTTGTTGTATGAATGTTCTTAAAATATATTGTGACTCCATCAAACATGAAAGTGTTGTTAGCACTATCACAACGGTATGGGTAATCGTGCAACATTATGCCCTATCCCTGTGCCCAATACCTGTTCCCATATTCAAGCATGAAGCCAACATATCAATATTTTTATTCATTGGCTCTGTTATAATTGTTCTTATCGCTTCAAAATGTTCTTAAAGATGAAAACAAACACTAACTTGCCTTAACACTAGCGAACTTAGTTGTCCTGTTTTTACTGCCATTTTCTGTAAGAAATAGCAAGATGTTTCCGTACAGTAAAGAATCTTCTTGCTACACGAAAGAGAATTAAATGATAAAAATTAACAGAAATAAATTGATTGTACCGTCACATTTTTTATAAATTCGTTCTGCCATCATTCATTTATACTTTAAAAGTGATACACAAACCCTTAGATACTATATATTCCACTAAACAAATTAAGAAACTGAAGAAGTTATTCTAAGAGTTCACTTTTTCAAAAGATGCGTTGCGCTTTTCAAAATTTGTTACACTCTACTTGTTTTTACTTCACTATGAAACCAAGACTTATCAAAACTATTTTTCCAATAACGAAATAAATTATATGCCTTATGCTCCTGTAGATTACCACATATATTCGTGTTTAATGATTCTATTCCTATAAAAAACTAAATATAGTAAAGGTGAATGAAGCTTGTAAAAATGATCGCAACTTAAGCTAGATGGTGCGCAACTTAAGCTGATACGTAGGTAATTAATTTAAATGATTGAGAATTATTTTAGCTATTATTTTCTGTATGTTTGGAAGCTATTAAAAATATATTATACCTGTGTTAAGCATAAATTAATCAGAGATACGTCTAAATTATCTTTTCTATAACAAATAGCAGCTACATGTATTTAGTGTACTTTCATATTGTATAGCAAAAGCTGAAAATTCTCGGATTGAAATTGTCACTAGGATGTGCTCAAGCTGGTTAGAAGACGATTATTGGTCTCGCCGGCCAATGAAAATTAATAAACTCTTTTTTTTAAATGTGTAATGCTCTTATCAGAGCTGTTACCATAATCTATTTCAATATAAAGTCCCATTTTTTTTTCATCCCCCATCATTATAATGATGTATACCATTGATTCCTTTCGCTTCGTTTGTTTATTTGTTCAGTTCTGGCTATTCTTATTCCTCTAAGGGAAGGCCACTTTGAATCATCTCGTTTATTACTTCGTTCACTTCTGGTTATTCTTATTCGTTTGTAATGTCTCCTGTCTATTTATAATGAAATGTTTTTTAATTTACTCCTAACTTGATCTTTTGTCAATGTTCGGCTGACTTCATATCCCCACTTGTACCCACGCTATGACGTCAGTGATCTTGCGCTATCCTTTGCTCATCTAAGAGAGAAATGTACTTTTACGCAAGTGAGTCAGGCTACACCATCGCCATCTTGTTTTTCAATATTATCATCCCAACTCACCTCAAAGCTCACGTGTCAGTAGTATTACTTAATTGCCAGACACCATCTTCGATTACGTCATCAGTAATTTCCGCTCCAAAATTCACCCATGATCTTGTGCAATCATCAGGAGGGGTTCACTGACCAGGACTTTTAGCGTCCCTGTCAATGATCACATGACCTTAATCATCAAGTTCTGACTTGCAGTCCTAATGTCACAACAACTATTGAACTCATGACTTCAAATCTGAAACCAGTTTCTGCGTCATGTTCCAACTGAGCCACACTCGCTTGATGACGTCAACGCAACCCTCTACACTACATATTTAAATGCATCCTCATAATCTCTCAATGATATATCAACGATTTATTTTATATCCAAATAATTCAATTCGTTAACAAACAAAATTAAAACTTGTGTTAGGTTTACACAATACATTCTCCAATGAGTTGGGGTTATAGGGGACACTACACTCATATCTTCCCTCCCCCTCACACAAATTCAACAAAAATCATACAATAAGTCAGATACCTTCCTTCTAACATATCATGAAACTATCAGCTTCATATCTCGCACCAATTTCGAGATAAAACAACATGGTCCAATCTGGATTAAAAGTCCCTAAACGTGTGTCCTCTACTACTGCTATTTGAGTCAAGACTTAGAAACTAACGGAGTAGATGTGATTATTATTGTATGGAAAATTATATCTTCCATATATTATATTAGTTTTGATAGTTTCATACATTTCACTAAGGTGCTATTATTATTATTTACAAAAAGAGTCCAAATATTTTTTTAAAATTTAGAGTTAAAATTAACTCGTGATTTATTAAAAGAAAATGTATATAAACATAATATGAAAGATTGAATATCGATTTGTGAGGAAGTGGCTAGGTTTCCCGAACTGTTAAAGTTGTTGCTGCACACTTTGATTCAGCAATTTGTTTAATCGAAGTAATTTTGACAAACAACAACTGAGGATTAATAACATTTAAAACACACTTTTTACCAGGGTGAGTCATATGTTCGTAGCGTTGGTTGTCCCCGCCCACTCGATGCCGGAAAACCATGTGCAACATGTAGAACAGGTGAAGGTGGTGGTGGCAGGAAGCGTGTCACGTGTCTGTCTGATCACAGCGCTAACGGTGTGTGGTAGGAACTACGCGTTGAATACACAGTTGGCAGGACAATGGCTGAGGAGAAACTTGTGTGTCGTGTGCTTCTGCGCCATTCTGCGCGACTGGAAAAATTGGTTGAATGCAGCAGCCAAGGAAATTTGTGGCGTAGAAGGTGAAGGTATTGTCCACCCGTCCACAGCTAGAAAGTGGTTTCAACGTTTTCGGTCTGGTAACACCAGACTCGATGACAAGCCCAAAAGTGGACGCCCTGTGACGACGGATATCAATGCCCTTCTGAACGCTGTTGAAGGAAACTCAGGAACCAGTACCTGTCAGCTGGCAGATTAGGTCCAGACATCACAAACCAGTGTCGTCCGTCATCGGCATCAACTTGGGTTTCGCTCCAGGCAACCGAGAATGGTTCCCCATGATTTGACTCCCGCTCAAGCTCAACAACGTGTGACCCTTTTTGAAGAACTGCTTCGAAACCTAACTGACGACTGGTTTTTGCGGCGGATCATCACGAATGGTGAAAAGTGGATCTTTCTTCGTTATCCTGACACCGGGAAACAATGGCTTCGACCAGGTTCCGAGGCGTAGCCAGTGGTTCAAAGAGGGCGGTTTGAAGACAAGACAATGCTGTGTGTGTGGTGGAATTTCGAAGGTCCGGTGCACTGGGAGCTCGTTCCACATGGTCGTTCCGTAGATGAGACATTGTATGCTAAACAGCTGCACCGGATATACGACATTGTGCGCCGTTGTTATCCAGCACTGGTGAACCGAAAGCGACTACTCCTCCAATTTGACAATACTGCATGCCACAGGTCAAGAAGAGTCCGCCAGCATATTGCGGACATGGATGGCTTAGACATTTTACCACACACACCCTACAGTCCCGACCTTGCGCCATCTGATTTTCATATGTTTCGTTCCATGCCACATTTCCTGCGGGGCAGACAATTCCATTCCGTGGATGATGTGAAACTGGCATTACTGAGTTCTTTGCTTCAAAGCATGCAGCCTGGTATCGTCAGGGGCTTGTGTCACTTGTGGAACGTTGAAGAAGGACCATACAGTGTGATGGGATGTACTTCGTCGAATAGGCTTCTGTGGTACAGTGGGAGGCGGGTGCTGCACATTATCCATGAAAACGCTACGAACATATGACTCACCCTGATACAGTAGAATTATTGAAAATTTCAACCGCAAGAGGGGAGCAGAGTACTAAAAGAATTTATATTGAAGAAAAGTACGTTAGATGCAATCAACTGTATTTACATTACATCACGAAATTACGAAGAAAACAGTCCAATACAGGCTTTTATTTCATAGTTCCATTTTGTAACGAAATCAGGGCATCATTAAGAGACAGCAATAACTTTACAATAACAGAATTCTAATAAAACAATAGAAAAGACACTTCATACAGTAACATATCAAGTATTACAAGTATTATTTATTTATCTACTATAATTATGTGAGTTAGATATTCTTATTCTCGTTTGAAGTCAAGTTAAAAAACAAAAAACCTGTGCCTTGTACTTACACAAATTGATTTAACTTACTATTCTTATCCTTGAGTTATATTAAGGTTTCTAAACTTGATTATGATCTGTAGGCTTTTCTACACGATGGACAAATATTGACCCATTTGTAAACGGTTGACAAATAAGGACGAAGCAACGGAAAACATGAAACATATTCCTGAAGCGACGGAAAACATGAAAGAATGCCATTTAATGGCATTGACTACTGAAGAAACATTCGAGTTTCACCTTGGTTGTGCATGAACCATCGACGTACTTCAATTGTCGTTCTTTTGAAATTATTTTCCGAGCGTTTTGTCTCTAGAGGGGAAAATATCCCCTGGTCCGTTCGTTCTCATTACCTGACAGTCTGTAATTATCTGAATTTTGACTCTAATATTAAGGCATTTAGACAACTTTGGCTTACTTAGACAAAGTGATTGTTTCCTGTGGGTTTGCTTAAATGACAAAGCATTTCCTTACAAACACAAGTGCTTCCCAACCAAATCGGATTATGATGTCACGGGTAGACTTGCCAGACGCCCCAATTTGACCAAGTTAGTTCCAGTTTTTAGGAGATGTTTCGGTGCCCCGACCGGTTTCGTGTTTTATGCCGTTGAAAACTAAAAGAGTTGGAATTCATCTATAACGCCAATCAAGATGCTACGGATACTGTGCATACAGATCAAAATACCATGCCGTTCTGGATCAGTAAAAAATCATCATCAGCTCCCATGTTTCATCTGTTCTCAGTGATGTCTTCGTTAAACTGTTGTGACCATTACTCGCCAGCTACAGGCAAAAATACCTTTCTCTATTGTGTCTTTCCTCTGAACGAACGGTGTGAGGAGCGCGTGCAGTTCTACCACGTGAAAATCTTACAGGACTTTATTGGTTATCTTGATAAATATCAAAATAAGTACACAGAAACAATAATAATTTCTTTTAAGATTGTGTCGATTAGTTCCTGGGAGATAGACAACCCTCAAAACGACTCAATTTTCAGGACGATTTAACAAAACTTGGTTCTTTCCATAGAAAATGAAGATCACATTTTCTTTCCCCTTTACGATTCGAATGCAATTTCGGGAGCACTTAGTAAAAAAAATTTTCAACTGCTGCTGGAATAATAATTTCACCTTGGTCCTCTGATGCGAAGTTTAAACGTTTCTTCAAAACACTTACGGTTTAAGCGATGTCGACATATCCTATCACAATCAAAGTAGCACCCAATACATGTATTTAAATTATGTTAATAATTCGTGAATACAGCTTACAAGGAACATTCCCCAAGTGTCAGAGACTGATTTCGATAAAAATTCGTGTGTAGGTAAACCTTCACAGTCAAAATTATAGGTTCTGTCGTCAACAAATAACGACAGGGGAACCCGGCAAAGATGGAACGTGGAGAACGGAAAACGGCTTTTCTTTTTTTAATAAACTGTTAAATATATTGAAAGAAAATGGTTATTAATGAATACTGGAGAGGAGGTGATATATGCTTGATGGGATAACGACAATGACGACCATCTTGACTATGCTTCAAAATTTTTTAATAGTAAGTGGGTCATGTGATATATCAATCTTTGCTGGAATATTCCAAGAAAGCTAATGCCGAAGTCAATTTTGACAACTCTAATCCTCTACGAAAATGACACGTGCAATTGACCTGGAGAATGTGTGAGCTGAATGATAAAAAAAAATAGTTCGAACAGTTTAAGGAACGAAAAACAAACTGTTACATAAGAGGTGGCGTTATGTTGGAAAATATGATCCTTACGGTTGCAACATGAAGTGCACTGTAAAGTTTTAAATACACTAACGGAAGATGAAGTCCCATTTTCAAGATGGCGTAATGCTAGGTGAAAATGACCTTGACCAGGTCAATTTCACGTGTCATTTTGTCATACAGTATTAGAGCTATGCCAGTATTGACTTCGTCATTGGGTTTCTTCGAACATTCCAGTACAGATTTATATATCCCATGACCCATTACTATTTAAAAAAATTAACGCATAGTCAAAATGGCCGCTTTCAAGATGGCGGTCATTGTCGTTATACCATCCAGCATGTATCACTTCCTATCCGGTATGCACTAATAACCATTTGCTTTAAATATATGTAACAGTTTATAAAAGAAAAGGCGTTTTCCGTACTCTGTATTTGATTTACTTGCTCTTGTTACGTCCTTACTAGACGACTTATTCGCTATCCTATCCACTTGATACTGCAGACTAGGATCCCCAAGAGTCTATACCTAAATTATATTTACCACTTACCACGGCTTTCTGGGTGTGGAATTACCGAACGCTATCTTAAATGCTGAACGGCAAATCTTTATATTAGTAGTACATGAAGACATACGGAAGCAAAGAAACTATGAATAGAGGATACGTAGTGTATGCCGGCCTGGCTGATGGCATTACAGTGCACCATGAACGGACAAGTTCTCTTGTCTGCTTAGCTGAAAGGATGCAAGAGCAAAGTAGACGACTGCCCGTCTGGTTGAAGGCATGCAATCATTATTAGGATGGGTTGAAGGCTCTCGCTTGCCTGACTGAAGGCAAGCTTAAATCTGGAGCAGTAGTATACGCTTGCTTGGCTGAAGGCAATGCAATATACCAAGAAAGGTTGACAACTCCTTCCCACCCAGTTGAAGGCGTGAAGAAGCAAGGAAAATGACTGTCCGCCTGGCTGAAGGCGTGCAAACCATTGGACAAGGTAAATGGAAACTCCGGCTCGCATATCTGTAGTTGGTGAATGAGGCAATAAAAGAGAATGGTGATAAAGATGAAATAGAACAAATGCTGATAAAGCAAGGTAATAAGCGCAAGCCTAGTAAAGAATGCTCAAAAAAGTTTACGATAATAATTGTTTATTAGCGGACTTGCTGTCCAAAGAAAGAACACAGCAAACAAGGGAGCTCGATTTGTTTCGAGTCGAAGCTTGAGGAATTCTGATTTGAAAACTGGTCGGGACCTGCTTTTATACATTTTGTTCGGGTGCTTCGGCAACTTTCATTTCGTGATGTCATGAACCAAAGTCACTTATTTGCACAATTCAGTAATTTCATTCTTTACCTCTGTCTTATCGGATTATGTTATCGTATGACCACATAGTTTCAGCCCTTTCTTATCAGATGATCTTATTTGCCGAAAAGTTCTGATTTTTGTTTAAATTTATCGCGGTTAACACTAGTTTTAATCCATTGCGTTGTATAAAATATAGTTCTATGAATGGCCAAGAGAGTGATTCTATATAATACAATTCATGGAAGGCGAAAACATTTAACTTTATGGAACAAACGCAAGTGATGTTATACTCTCCATGTTCCATCTTTCTCTGGTTTCCCTGTCGTTATTTGTTGACAAGAGCACCTGTATAATGTTGTTGGCTATAAAGGTTTACTTAAACAATTTCTATACTTGCCCTTTTAAAACATTTAATTCTTGAACAATAAAATTCTTACATTTCGAAACATGTCTATACACTTCTTTGCTTAAATAGATGTAGCGGATATTACTTCAATTATGATTTGCTAAGGCAACACTGTTTACGTCATTATGGGTCGAGATATGACGTCATTTTGTGAGGAAGCCGCCATAACCTTCAGTGCCTGTGGCTCAGAAACTACTCATAATCTTGAATTTCTTCCACGGAACTTTCTTCTTGTTTTGATGTTTTAATCTCCTCCTAAAGTTTGGGCCAATATTTCAGGGTAAAGCATTCCAGAGTTTGATTCTTGATAAATGTATGTTTGTAGTATTAAACCACTAATACATAACTTGATATCTATTCTTTTTTTGTCTACTTTACATTAAACTATAATGCAAAGAAGGAACTAGGCCGCCACAGACTAAACTGACCAAAGACATACAAACATAGACAAATAGAATTCGTGTGAGCCGGTCTCTCCAAATGAAAAAAAGTTAGAAAACTCCGTCAAACAACTCTGTAAATAAAATCGCTTACATAACTACACGGTTAAATTTCAATCTAATAATTTCTTTCTAGAGTGTGGATAGTCTTCATTTCTTTATGAAAACATATCCAATTTAAAACATTTGTTACATTTTGTCTCATTGTATTACTCAAAATTGTTGATGTAGTCTGACTAACGTTATCTTTATATAATCTGCACACTGTTTGCCAAGCTACTTGAGAGGATGAAACCTTAAAATTTGTTGAATAGGCGAAGGACCATAATTTTCTTAGTTGAATGGATTTGCTACTTTCTTTCTCATTGTATAAAATACTGGCTACAACTGCTCCTTGGCTCATCTTCCTGAGAAGTTTCCAACTCTCTTTTCTTTCTCTTCTTCTTTTTTTTTAGATTCCTTATTAATGACTTCTTCTGCTTTATCACCTCCATTTAATCGCTGAGAAAGAAAGGAATGTTTAATTGAAGACAGCTTGTATGAACAGAATACATGTTGGTCTCCTCCAGAAATAAAAACAAGAGAGGTCTTTCGTAAGGAGTTATTTTCATCCATCATTCCTAAATTAGAAACAATGATACTTCGCTATTCGTTTCTTTTATTTTTATTTTGTTTCATCCAGTTTGTTTCTTCCATTTCTTTCTCTCTTTCTCTCGATCCATCTAGCTATCTATATTTGTCTGTCTTCATGTATCTATTATTTATCTATATATTTGTATATATATATATATATATATATATATATGAGTGTGAGTGAATGCATTTTCTCTATTTTTAAGTACGTGTTTCAGAACGACAGTCACACTGTAAAAAAGCAAAAACTTTCTTTCTACACATCTTTGCTTATGTTTACTTAGTTTTATACCCAAGAGATCTGCAGAGTTGATTGTGTTTACCTGAAGGCAATGAAGGCAGTTTGTTGACAAATTTAATATATTGGAATTACTTTTCTGAACGTTTCTTCTACGTATTTTGTTCACGATCTGTTCCGAAAAACTTAGGATCACTCACGTTTACATGGGATTTCGTAATATATACAGTTTGTCGCTAAATGAATGGGACAAACTTTGGGAGGTGATTATTCACATCAAAGGAAAGTTCATTTGGAAACAATTGAAAACATGTGTATTTTAGAATACAAGCACTAAAAGTTGATGCGGCATCGTCGCAAATGACGTCATATTTTGACAAGTAATAACCTAAGTGGTGTTGGTTTAGCTAATCATAAGCAATGTCTCTGACTGAAGAAAGCAGCTTCGAGGAGATTTGTATGCTCGACCTATTAAACCATATTAGTCTTTGACAATGAAATTCTTACGTAACGAAACCTATCAATGCGATATTTCCTCAATCACCAACATTGCTCAAATATATGTATTGGTTACAACATCGACTATGAGTTGCTAATCTTGTTTTCATGTGAATAATCACCTACCTACGTTTGTCCCATTATTCCAGCGAAACACTGTATCACGTTTCTATTATGCATATCAATTTTTAGATAATGCATGTGGCCCACAATGCAGTACTGCCAGTGTCGTTACAACTACTGAAAGGGCTTCTTGGATTTATGGACTGGAATCGACCGTATGTCCTACGTCACTGCAGTGATAACCTCTTCTGACAATGGAAACGTCTCACACCGAGTAGCATGACTCACAGCTACAAATACGTCCTGGTGGATTGTCTCTAGAGTTCAGGTCACAGAATGTCCTAGTTTTTAACAATATAAAGTTTGTACGCTGGTCCATTTAAAATCAAACGGCTTACTTCGCGTGTTGCACATCACCAAGTCACAATACAGCCAAATGAACTGGTGAACTAAACCATTCTGAATGATTTTCCTTGAATTCAACGTAATATTACCGATACAATTTCAAACTGTAGCACAAATCCTCAGAATTTGACATCACTTTCATACTAGGAGAGCCACAAACCTGTTACTAGATGAATCAATGTTAAATGCTGAAAGAATTTTCAAAGATGATGTGTAGTATATCTTGAAGTAATTTTGAGCCGAACTCAAACTTTGATTTGGTGTCTTTTACACCATACAGAACTCTTGCAGATTGTTAATTATTTATTTATTTATTTATTTATTATTAAGTTTCAGATACAGCTTGAGTTGCCATTTTACACAGAAACAAAATAACAATGCAACAAACTAAATAACTTCACTACAAACTAAATAACTTTACTACAAACTAAATAACATGAAATTAAATTTTAAACAACACATAACACAGCAATTGATATAAAAAAACATAACGATTATACTACACAAGAGGAATAACTCACATATTTGTATTTAGCGTTCGATGGAAAGTGTGTTCAGATCCGAAAATATCAATATTTGAATCAAGATTATTGTACATAATTACTAGTCTATGGGATAAGGAGCGCTGCAGTATACTTAGCCTAGGCGTGGCACAATGAAGGAGGTTATTATTTCTGGTTATTCGCAAGGGAACACGGAAGTAAAATTTAGATATCAACTCTCCAGTTCTAAGATTACCGTTAAGTATCTTGTATAAATACATCAAATCTGCCAGCTTGCGACGAGAAGAGGGTACGTGGAGACCAAGAACGGATAATAACTCTGGTTTGCTTAAGCTACGTACTGATGGTATTCTTCTTTTGACTATAGCAAGAAAAAAGTTCAGAACAGAATCAATATGAGATAGATTAGAAATACTAGCCATGTTCCAAATTGGGGAGCAATATTCAATTTTAGGGGAGATGAAGGTTTTGTAGAACATACTCAATGAATGAAGGTCCTTAATTTCTGTAAATCTATAGAGAAGACCATGTAAGCGCATAGAACTGTTAGTTACAGAAGTCACGTGATCAGCAAATAGAAGTTTTTCGTCAAATACCACTCCAAGGTCCTTTTGAGAAGAAACTTTAGCAATAGGATTATCATCAATGATATAGGCAGATGGGATTTGATTCCTCTTTAATGAAATAGTAAGAAAAGAAGATTTTGAGGGATTTATTTTCAAGTTCCACGCATCACACCAGTCCAAGAGGTCAGAGATGGAATTTTGGAGATCAGCAACATCCTGTAATGATCTGATTTCTCGAAATAATTTACAGTCGTCAGCAAAAAGAAGAATTTTGGTTTCAGATAACGAGAGATAAGATGGGAGATCGTCCATATATAGAAGGAAAAGGAGCGGACCCAAAACACTACCTTGAGGTACACCAGAGAGAACGGGAACAAAATTAGAAGATGATCCAGAAAGAACAACACGTTGTTCGCGGCCAGTGAGATAGCCTCGCAATAATGAAAGGAAGTTACCATGGATATTGAATCGGTGAGTTAATTTATAAAGAAGAAGATTACAATCAATTCTATCGAAAGCCTTACTAAGATCTAGATAGACGACATCAAGTTGTGTGTTATTGGACAGGCATTGGGTAGCATCAGAGAGTAACAAGGACAGGTTTGTAAGAGTGGAACTACCAGGAAGAAAGCCATGTTGAGCAGAGTCTAGATAGGGTGAGACAAAATTATAAAGTCTATCTTTGATGATTCTTTCACACACCACAGATAAAATAGATAAAAGAGAAATGGGTCTGTATGAAGAGACATGGGTCTTATCTCCAGATTTCAGAATGGGTATAATATTAGCCTGTTTCCAAGAAGAAGGAAATACACCTTCGGCAAAACATCTATTTAGAAGACGAGAAAAAGGGTAAGTCAATGATTCAGCAGCATTACGTAAAAAAATAGCACTAATGTTATCATAGCCGGGAGAACGATTTAGAGGTAAAGAAGAAAGCAGATATTTTACCTCATCAGATGATGTACTTAATGAAGACAGTGAATGTGAACAGATCGGTTGAAGCTGAGGAGGTGGCAAAGCAGGATATTGGACACAGAAATTGTTGGAGAAGTATTCATTCAATAGATGTACCCTCTTTTCACCAGCCGCTATAGCCGAATCGTAAATTAACTCTGTCGGAACACGTGACTGACATCTTCTTGAGTTTATGAGGGACCAAAATCTTTTAGGATTGGTACATATTTCAGATGTTACCTCGTTAATATAATTTTGATACTTTGCCCTAAGCAATTTCTTGGAGTAGCGCCTGATCTGGGAGAAAGAGCTATAAGTATGTGCATTAGGATGTTGCTTCCAAAGTTCCCATGCAAGTTTTTTATTTTTCAAAACAGACCGCGCTTCTGTATCAAACCATGGAGGATATTTAGAGGATCGGAATTTCTTTGTAGGGACAAAGTCTTTACAGGTAGCATGAATTACATCCGTGAACAAATCAATAGCTTCATTTACAGTTAAGTTTACAAGAAGAACTAGTACAGGTAGACACTGTGGAGGTACGCAGGTTCAAATCCTGAAGCAGCCCATCCTGAATTAGATTTTACAGCTTCTCTGCGGTCTCACAAAGAAAAATTCTGATATTACAGGGTGTCCCTGAAATAATGGTGCAAAAGTTGCTTTGAAGAAATTCTGAAATCTGATTAGTTTCACAGATACAAGCGCTGAATGTCACGGCGGAATTATCACAAGTGACGTCATAGCTCAACACATGATCAGGTAAGCGGTGTCGTGTTAGTAAATCGTAAATAGATGTACACAATATATCTATTTAAGCAATGTTTTTCATTGAGGGAGTGACGCATATACAGGTTTCGCACCCTAAGAATTTATTTGTCAGTAAATTAAATGGTTTAATAGGGCAAGGTAGTGATACTGGCCTAAAAATTGAATGTAGTGTCTTGCCATTCTCTTTGTGTGACTGACAAAACCCAGGGAAGACATCAGTGAAGATCCCCAGACCCGAAATTCTTTCCCAGAGCAGCATGTTTTCAATTGAATGATTATTAACATCCTAAACGAGTTTGCGAGTTTCTAAGAACCAAACCTACAGTTCTTGGTAAAGTGAACTCCGAACCTCTCCTTTCAAGAGACTCTGTCGAAAATTGAACCAACAACCACGCACACAGAAAGCGAGCGCGTAAACCTCTCAGCCACTCCGAGGTCAGCATGTTTTCAAGTCCTAACGACTCACGCTCAACTATCACAATTCGTAATTCTTTTGATGAAACATACAACTCACTTTTGATTCTTTGCAATAACTTTACAACCATATTCCAGGAATTACTTTCATGTAAACATGACCTTAAAAAAAATTCTTTAAACAACAAAGTTACCTGCAAAAACAAGGTGAAAAAACCCTTTCAACATTCTCCAATATTCGTCCTTGCATCACAATTGATGAGAGGATATAACTAATTCATTGTCATTGAAGCAGAAGAACACAAGTACTTTTAAAACTTTCACGAGTAAAAGGAATGAGAAAAACGTCCGTAGTGACCAAGTTCCTACATTAAAAGCGGATCACGTGTTCACTTTTTTTTTTTCGTCAGTGCGTGTCTAATGAAAAAATCAAATGATTCCATTTTAAATGAATGGTGTGAAAGAATTCAAGTCTTCAATTAGAGGCTCCTGCGAGCAAGTTGCACGAATACCCATAGAAATGGGACGCCATTTGTCCTTCACTTGTTCCCTGTTTTTCCTTCTTCATTAATCTTTCAAATTGATAATCGATTTCTGTTCTTTCTCTTTTGATCTCATTTTGTTCAATTAATTTAAATGTAGTGAGTACTTTGTTTTCTTCCTTCTTCTTAGAATGACGAGTCTCAATGGACTACCAAGAAAAGATTTCTAAAAGAAAAGAAAAAGCGCAAATAAGTTTATGGTAACTGTACCAGTAGTCGCCATTAGAAGCACAATTTTCGATCTTTTGGCGTGTACCGAGTTGGTAATTTTATTTCGATCCTCCTGCTACGTGCATAATATGCACCGAACTTGTGTCTACACGATCGCATATAGAATGATTCGAACTACTGAACCAGTTTGGAGAAAAATCAGTTTTTAAACACTAACTTCCTCTAGTAGCCGACACGAGAAAATCGGATAGCACCAATAGTGGCCAAGTACTCAAACTAAACTAGGTTTTTCATTACTCAAACAAATTTTTATTACAATTAGGAACAACTTTCAAAAAGAAATTCCTTTGGCATATTAAACATCACCATTTGATAGAACAATAAACTGTACTTTGAATATTTACATAACAAAATAAAATAACATTACATTTTCTTTACTAATTTATTAGCGCAAATTCCGGTTCGCTACAGAAAAGCTTCCATGATGTCTAAGGCCAAGCTGACTTCATCATCGCTGATACTAGATGGCACCCATACACAATCACGGATCCAAAGAGTTGAGGCGTGGTCACCCCTCAAAGAAAGATATTTTATTTTTATAACATTATTTTAAATATTTATTTCCGAAAAGCTTCCATTTCTTTCCAGACATACTGGTGACTTATTCAATGATAACACTTAGTAATATATGATAAATTTATAATTAACAAATGCACTTACCATGGAAATATTGGAAATGTCTCTAATCAATTCCTCATCCCCTACTAGCGAGAATCCTTGACCCTCCACTGCCACATATCATCTTGTTAAGGCTACTCAATATATATCATATTCATCCGTTTTCTGTCCACTTCTGGATGAAGGCATCCTCCTTTTCTTTCCTCATATCTCAGTCTGCTGCCATCCTCATCAATGTAGCTCCTGAAAAACACTTGATTTAACCTCCCTATCTTGCATTTGGACGTCGTCTCGGTCGTTTTTTTTTCTAGGAATCCAATGTAGTTCATTTGTCGTCCATCTTCCATCTGTTCGTCTAGCTATATGACCGACCCATCTCCACTTCGTCTTCTTCCCAGTCTTGATTACATCCTCTACCTTTGTTTCTGCGCGAATCCAAACATCCTCTTCCTCCTGGTTATTCCTAGCATGCATCTCTCCATTGTTCTTTGTGTGACTCCTAATCTTTGAGTTGTTTGCGCATTCAATGTCCAAGTTTCACAGCCGTACATCATCACAGGTAAGACACATTGCTATAAATTTTACGCTTCAGACACATTGGTAGTTTGCTTTTAAAAATAAAGCATAGTCTTCCAAACGAACTCCACGCCATTTTACATCTTCTATTTATTCCATCCGTCAATTTGGCATTCGATGTATTGAGCTGGCCTAGGTAAGCATATTCATCAACTGCGCCTATTGTCTCTCTATTGATGTTTATTTCCTTCTTTGCAGCATGTTGATTGTACATTACTTTTGTTTTACTTAAATACATTTTTATGCCTATTTTCGAACTCTCATTACTCAGTTCTTCCATTTTGGTTTGTAGTCATCTGCACTTAAAGCAAATAGGACTATATCATCAGCGAATCTTAGATATTCGCCATTAATTTTAATTCCAACTTCATCCCAGTTTAAATTTTGGAACAGTCTCTCCAGGACCGCAGAAAACAGGTTTGTAGAAATTGAATCTTCTTGCCTTACCCCTTTTCCAACTTTAAATTTTACACTTTCTTGATGTAGTCTAATGACAGATGTAGCAGTCGAGTAAATGTCTCGCAGTAACTTGATGTATGCAGTTTCGATGCCTTGATGTTCAAGTGATTTAAGTACTGCTGACAAGGACATCGAATGAAAAGCTTTTTCAAAATCTATGAACCTCAGACACAATGGAAATTCATATTCATTAGTCCTTCCCATAACTTCATTCAATGTTTGTATAGTGTCTGTCCATTGTGCTAAATCCACGACGAAATCCGGCTTGTTCCCTTTCCTGGTTAAAATCCAAATCTCGTTCAATATGATTCAAAATAACTTTTGTGAACATTTGGTATAGAACTGACAATAAACTAATTGGCCTGTAGTTTTCGAAGCGTTCTTTGTCCCCTTTCTTGTACGTACAACAAAATAATAACAGTATTATTCCAACTTGAGGGTATTTCTCTCTTCCTCAGGCACATTGAGAATAATTTCGCAAGTTCCTCTTTCATCTTTTCACCTCCCCAGTTAAACATATCTGCTGTGAGTCCATCTTCCCCTGGTGATTTTCTGTTCTTCATTTATCGAAGTACTTTATCCATCGAAGTACTATATATATATATATATATATATATATCTATATAATAAATCACAGGTATATTCGATCCACTACTGGATGAGGCCTCTCCCTGAAGGGAGGAGATTGGTCTACTGCTCCCACGTTGATTAGACGGGTTGGGATGGGAGAGTCTGAGCTCTCACTGTGATCGCCACTTCTTTTATTCATAGCAGCTCCCCAATGGCATCACGATACTAGGTGGGCACCGTTCCAGACCCACACACCATGGACAAAAATCCTTGGCAGCGCCGGGAATCGTACCCTGTGCCTTTCAATCCGTAGTCAGCAACGCTAACCACTAAACTAGCGGGGCGTTATATATAGTTTTGACTTTGCTGTCCATTGCCTTTTCTTTTAAAGTTTTTTCTACTCCACTCATTTTTTCGCTCTTCTCTTGACTTTTTAAAAAAACAATAAAAAAAAATGAGAGTTTAACACATCGTACGTAAAATACGGAATACATCCAATCTTAACCAAAATTAGTACGATGGTAGCACTTGATCTCAAGTAGTAACCATATGCAGTAGTATGCTGTAAACGTCAACCGTTCACGAGCTATCAGGTTGCAAAGTTGGGATTTGGACTTCTACATTTTGTGTATCCTAAATTTTCAATAAAAGAACTTAAATTAGGAGAAGAGCTTTTATTGTTTGTAAAAGATCCATCTCATTTGCCTCTTTCCTCTGATCTTTTCCTTTTCTCTTCTTCTTTTTGTTTCTCTAAGCCTTATTCTCATGACAGTTTTGCTCGGTATGACAGTACGTAGACATTATATTTTTAATTTCTATTTCTATTTTTTACTTTTTAATTTTATCCTTTTCTTACATTTTTGTCATTCCTGAGAATAAGATCCTTTCAAAGGACTCGAAAGACTAAAAGGGTAAGTTGAACTTGATTTGGGGAATCTCCGAGAAATGCGTAAAATTTGGGGGGGTTGGAGTTCAGAATGGAATTGATGCAGTTGCTGGTGAGCAAGAAAATGGACTGAAATCCCTGTTATTTTCAGCTTGAAATGCTTGTTCACGTTCATCACCCTTCTATTTTAGCAACTCTTCCATCTACAGGCCGATTTTCCTAAGCTGGAGCTGCATTTGTGATCTGTTGTCATACTCCAAGCAAAGATGTGGGGTCCCCAGTGGATAAATGGTTAGAGCGCTCATATATGACTCTTGGAATCGTCATTTCAAACCCTTCTCGTGCCATGTGGGCTAGAGATGGGCAAAAAATAATAGCCGTTATTTTGGTAACAGTTATTTTCGGTTAAATGTATTATAATTGTTATAACTGTTACGTTTCAAAATAAACTGTTATTTTTAATAGTTTAGGTAAAAAGCCAAAATTGTTTATTATCTTGACAGCAAAGTCGATATTCTTTTTATAATTGCGTAAAGAGAAGTTACGAGCTAAGTTTGCAGGTGCTGTGACCTTTTTTTTTTTCGATAAGGGTACGCGTCAACCAAGACAAGAGAGAGAGAGAGAGAGAGAGAAAAGAAGCATACTGTTGGGTTTAATTCCTTAAGTCTGATAAATGGTATTGCAAGTAAACACTTGGTGGTTGGTGTTGGGTGAGAGAGGTGTGTATTTACGTTGTTGTTTCTGGGCGGGAAAGAGGATTATACTGGGAACCTGACTTCTCTTATCACAAGAAAAAGGAGTGTGCACACGAAACTAAGAAAGAAAGGTAAAGTGCGTATTATTATAGGCTTGAAACATTCTGGAAGGAGGAGAGGAATTGGTCACACACTGCAATATAACAAAGAGAGAGGTCTGTCGTACGCTATGACGTTGTCAGATGAAACGTTGTCAGCTCTTTTATTCGGGGGGCTCACGAAAATTATGAATAACTCCAGAGGGTGTCCACAATCTAATGGTTAGAGCGTTGGACTCATGGCCGCGTGGTCTCGGGTTCAATTCCCGGATGGAGTTCCACTTTTCGGCGTCCATTCAGCGTCGTGATGCAAAATGGGGAGTCACGTAAATAAAGACGTGATGGCCACGCTCGGTCCAGAAAGCACGTGATGCACTTGTTCGTGGCCAGGTGGTACGCAGTGCTGACCACACAGCCGTCACTCAGGTGGATGCAGTTCCACCAACCGGGGACAGATGGCGTTGGGGCAGGCTCAGGACCTATCGGTCTGTCACGCCAGTGGTTATTCTTATTATGTTATATTGACTCCAATGTACTAAAGTATAAAATAACAATAACGTTACTTAACTATATGTCGTACTTTCTTAGTTAACCTCAAAATAGCCTGAAGAATATTTATAGATTGTGCTATTATATACGTATTTCAGTATGCGTAAGACTAAGACCTATCAAATTTCTTATCGTTATTTCGTAGTACAAAATCAGCCTGGGTCTTAGACGCCTAAAGGCCACAATCAAAATTTAATTTAATTCGTAGTCCAAAAAATGTATAAACATTTACATCTAGAATAATATGTTTTAAAGTGAATCTTACGGAAATATTGGTCTGATCTTCTCACCTATTGTAAGATAAAATAAGCAAAGCTTGAACCCCTCCTGAATGCTTACGTAATACCTGAACGACCCAATATACAGTCTAGTAGATTATATATAGCTTGTTTATTTCATTACACAAAAAATGTAAATGCTGTGTTTACGAAAGAATATTAAATAGTCTAAACTGTTTACTAATGTTTTATTTATTATACCTACCGTAAACTAATGTAACCATAATATTTTGTGTGTCAGTGTTTACGTTACAAAAAGGTAAAAATGGTTTCTTGTAATTTGTAATTCATATTTCCATTATTTTCCTCATTTATACTGTCAAAGTGTTCTCATTCATCCAGAAGGAATTTGAACTAACTAATTTTAATTATAATTTGTACTGATTATTCGCGAAATGAATAAGTAATTGTATCCATAAAAGCCATTAGTAACTAGAATTTCCATTTAAGTCAGGCACGTATCTAGAAATTGGTTTTGGGAGAGGTACCGGTTGTGTTCTCGGTATGTAATGTACACTAAATGTCTTAACGCCTAAAATTATACTAATTCTGTATGAAAGTGAATTTCCTGTGGAAATGCATCCATTCATACGTCTCTGATTTAAATTATTTAGATTTTTTTTTAATGTTCCCTCCCCACCACATAGTGCGATCTCCGATAATGTTATTTATAAAATAAGTTTCCGATAGTTGTAATGTGAACTACTCTTTAGTCTTTAACAGTAGTGCATGATCCTTGCTCGTATGAACATACGCACGTGTACAAGGATATATATTTATATATTATCTAATATATAACTATAATATATAAACGGGCACTTTGTTATATATTTATCTAATATTTAATACTCCATACATAAGTGGCTACGGGTAAGTTAACGTACAATTGTGCATTTATATTGCTTCTTTACAGTTGCGAATCCGGAGAATCAATGTCTAAAAAATAAACTGTTAGTTTTAACTGTTATTTTCAATTACTGTTATTGTTATAACAGTTATTTAAAAACAACCGTTTAGGCCTCCTCTAATGTGGGCTTTGTGGTAGACAAACACCGTGAGCCTGTTTTTTTCTCGGGTTCTCCCGTTTCCTCAAACTTTTTTCATTCCACCAATCATTCCATCATCATCCATCCGGCCTGAGTGAAAGTTGCCTAAAGCAAAGAAGTGTCTTCGTTGTTTCCTTCCCACATATCAGATTTCTGGTTTACTTTTTCCTCTCCCATTGCATTTTCAATTACCCGTAAGACATATTTTTTCTTCAAAATATAATATTTTTTTCAAAATCATTTAATCATTGACATCTTGGTCGCTTTCGTTTCACTTAATTTGACGGGCTTCAGATTACTCGATACTATTCCACAAGCTATGAAACCTTATTTAATGGGTCGATATCGTCCTGCACCTCTTGCAGCAAAGAATTTCTTCATCTTTTAAGCTCGATTATTGATGTCTAATCTCGTCTGCTGCCCTTCTGAGAGTTCTTTCGACGCGGGGAAACCTGACCATGTTACATACAATATATAATTCACTAACACTTCTTATTCGTCTTTTCTCAACATATTATGTCCTGGACCCATCCGCTCACATCGTTCGTACAGAATATATTCGGCCTATTCATATCACTGATCGTTTGGCTAAGCAGATATTTTACCTACGAAGATTCATAGACTTTTAAATAAATAGTATGGTTTCAGCTGTGATAGTGGTTTCTTGATATTTATATGTAAAATAACTTCTAAATCAATTAAGATCAGTACCGTGATACCGTTTTATATGTTTGAGTCACATACATCTAAACACATTAATGCCAAACTGACGGAAAATGCACGCCAATCAGAAAACAGAAATAGTTGTTAATAATATTTGGACCTCCACGAGAAGTAGTCCGGTGGTCTAATCCCGATCAAAGTAATACCGAAATGATCCACGAATAAAAATCAATAAATTTATTAAGAAATATCACTGCATTCGAGGAATCATCATATACCCTACTACTAGTCGCCAGACATGGCGAGCACTAGTGCAAACAGGAAAATTGTGTTTGAGTAAACGCCACCCACTTAAAGTCGTTTAAAAAGTCAGGAAATGTAGAACACATCACAGGAGATTCATAAAACTCGAGTTCAGTCATTTAAAAGAAGCATTATAGCAAATGCGTAACACTTGAGTAAAACATATCTAAGATCTGCTTAAGCAAATACAGTACAACTACCATTCCTATCCGCCGTCACACGATCGTTGATGGGTTTGCCTCAATTGTCTCGTCCGATTGTGCCTTGACACTGAAACCATAATCTCGCGTCATCTATTAAGCTTTGCGGAAACCAGCAGTCATATCATCAATTTGCTACCTGTTGTTGTTCCCTTACTCTTATAAATATTTTGCGCCAGTGGCGCCTATGTTGTAAACCTATGGCGAGACCAATGAGAACGTATTGACGTACGTATAATGAAACTTATTTCAACTCTTTAAATGGAGAAGTCTGATCAGATTACAAGAATATGCCAACTTTAGAGTGAAACGCTTAAAAATGTCCGGAAAAATCGGAGCGAGCAAAATCCAAATTTGAAATATGTTTACCTCTACCAATTTTCATTGCGTGGCTAGCGTGAAACTTCCAAATCGAGACAGCTAGCCAAATAAAGAAGATCAGCCAACTTTAGGGGTTACAACGTCTACAAAAGGCTGATAAGTACCTGGTTTCATTGAAGCAAGGATAATACTAACGAAATGGAAAGGACCTGCCACTTTAAGATTCATCACACATGACGTGGCTGGGTAAATCAGTGAATTCAACTCTAAAAGTATTTTGTCTCCACTTGTTTCTGTTTGAGGCTCTAACCTGTGTTACAGGCTGACAGACGAACAAAAAGTATTAAAGATCATTTTCATGATGGGAGGACTCCACTAAAAACAAGACGGAACACACAAATAGAAGGTGTTGTTTTCTCTGTTTGTAATGAACACCTTTATTTATTTATTTATTTATTTATTGGCTTTAATTCCAACAGGCATCTATAGCCCCAATTACAGGAGCATCATACAATGTCTATAGCGCAGTTATAGACATGTCAAGAATTAACGTTATAGCACTGGACTTATATGTCAAGTCTATTCTGATATTCTAACATTATAAAGTCATGGAGAAAATCATTAAAGAGGTCGTAGGATTTTTTGAATTGCGACACGAGTTTTAATAAAGAGGAACCTAGTTCTTCAAACATTACTTGTTTATCGAAATAGTTTTAATCTGTCTTTTTTGAGAAAGTGAACTGATCGAATATTACTCTTATACATGTATGATTATGTGCATAATTCTTCTTTATAATATATGTGATTTAAAATATTGCCGTAGTTAAGCATATATTTATTGCATTGTTTATTGAAATTGTGTTCCTTTCTTTCTAGGTAATTAAAAAATCAGTATTTAATCAGACTCTTGGGGGTAAGTACTAATCAAATATTATTGAAGGTACTATTATTTCTATTCAGATTATAGACCTATATTCCTATCGGTGAACGAAAAGAATAAAACAATTCGACATATATTAATATATGTAAGTTAGAGTCCAGCGCAATCGCTATACTAAAATTAGTGGACTTTATAGACGCTTTAATTGAGTAAAATTTTATTACATTTATTACTTGTTCGCCTTCGATTACTATTTAAAGACATTTTGTATACAAGTTCAGAACAAAATAGTGTGCTTCAATATTTAGGAGGGTTTGGTAAAATAGAAAAAAAAGAAAAGTTTGGGGATTCTTGAGAATGTCTTTTCTTTCAACTAACCGAAGTGAAAAGAAGATAATTTGTAACTTTTCACGTTATATATTCAATAAGTTCGAATGTGCCACCGTTTATAAAACCATATTGTACACATAATACACCAGCATTCCCATGTGTTTAAAAACTGACTTATATTATGTTCAACGAATGGAATCTTTATTATAGTGGAACAGTTCCAGCACACAGTTTCTAATGACTGCAAAATTTTCAAATTCATCGAACGCCATAAAGACGATTTGAGTAATGCTTTAAAAAATTATTCGTATTCAACCAGATTTTTTTAAGGCTATTAAGAGAATTGTGATGTGTCAAACTCTCCTGTATCATTGGACCGAGGATACACATTTGACCGAGAAAGCAGTGGATCTAGTTCTGATCCATCCTGTATTGAGCTATGGCGTTTACCTTAATACATCCCGTGAAGTCGAGGCGCTGATAGAGCAAGCTAATGCTCTAAGGTAGTGGTACTTAAACATTTTTAAGCTCGTTGCGTGTTGCTTGCTGCGCGTGTGACATTACGGAATAGCGGTGCAGTTGGTAGTAAACTTACACTAGAAATGTTTACAAGGTCGATTAGGTGAGACGTAATCCAAGAAATGTCTGGAATACTCCCCAAACCTGGTTGTAGTGAGGATTAAGATAGTAAACACGACGGAAGTCGTCGTCACCTACGAATCGCCATGTACCTGGTTGAAGGTATGTAAACTCGTCATCATTATGGTCTCGCTTTTAGTAACATTCATCCAGTGTTGCCATATTGGGGAATGTTTATATAATGAAGAACTATCGGGAATGGAGTGAGTTAATCATTTCAGGATCAAAGACTTTGAAGTTTCATTTTGTTTGAGAGAATAATGACGTCATTTCGAGCCATGTCATTTTCCCGGAGTACAGTCTTTATAGTATAAAGTTTGTTACCCGGGCTTGTGGCAAAGTTAACCGAGAAAAGAAATGTAATAATCGTAAGTAATGTAAGTCATAAACCGTAAAGAAATTATCGATATCTCGTAATAAAGCAATTACATTTTCAGATTTTGTTTAAATGTTCCCAACACAAGTTAGAATCTTATGAACTACCCACTATGTTTTTAAACAGATTGCGCAGTTTAAAAAAGTGTATATATATAAGAATATTATGGTGAATGAATCTGCAGTATAATCCAGCATTTACTTACAAACATTACAGATTGATATTAAATATACCTTTCATGCTTAATAAATGAACTGTATTATAGAGTTTTAATGTTAAAGTAGTTCGATATTAGAGAAAATAGTTTCTGGTACAAATTTCAATAATAGAAACTACTAAATGTTCTAAAACGAAAATCTTAATCACATATTTCATATATTTAAATGAAAAGTTATTTTTGTTAGTTTCTCTTAAACAATGTTACATAACTATATTTTATTTCAACTTAAAATGAAACTACAATTTTATCTTTTAACTGTAATTTCAAAATATTGATATGCGTTTTTTTTTTAAGAATATCCAAGCATATTGAATATCTCAACAATCTATCACGCCATTTTGATGCAATTTGGCAGTCAGCTAGATTGAATCAGTGCATGCTTGCTGCCGCCCGGCTACTCAGTCGACATTCGAACGTCATTGAGTGACGTAATGTACTGTCTTATTGTCCCATTTACTTTTAAGGGAATTCCCAACTATCTTTACAGCTTCAATTCTACATATTATCTGGCCTTCACTCATCCCCATAAGTGTTGTTGATCATGCGTATCATTAGCGCGGGCGAATGTCAAAGTTGAAAACCAAATGTCTATGCAGATTGGCTTACCTATTCATCCAGCATTGAGTAGGAGTACACGATGGCATGCTTCACTACGTCACTCAATATCTCAACTCTAGTTCGCTGTCAGAACCAAGATTTTCTGAAAGAAAATTTCCGGGCCCAAAATTACCACCATCGAAGCCATTAGTGATTCTTACCTGTATGCAGAATATCAATTTTCTGCTTGTTGTTGACTGTGAGAAGTTTAATCTACTGCTCTCTGATCTGTATACTATTAATATCAGTATGAATATAATTTACACGTACTTATCTTTAAAATGCAATGTTCGATATTTTAAATTTTGCTAGTAGTTTCGTATTCGTCTTAATTTTCTGCAATAAAATTTTAATCCCATTTCCAAACTCAATCAAGTTATATCCTGTTCCTACAAATACTATTGCCGGATATTTAAACGTTCACAGTTGGCAATACTGATTTGTTATATACCCATTACTGAGTCAATACGATATATATACTCTTCAAAAAATTATGTTTTAAGATACATATTTATTTGTATATGGTAATTTCAAAACATTATTGAATTGAAATTTAAAAAAAAAAAAGAATCAGAGGAAATAAGGACCAAAGCTATCCCTTTTGATTTAACCACAATAAAGTAGTTGCACATCGCATGTTGAAGGCAGATATTTTTTTGTTCGGTGATTGGAAACGATGGCATAGCCATGTATCAAAAGGTTTTTAATGTGTATACCAGTTTGAGAGAGAAAAAGAACTTTTATGGCTTCTGTTCGTGGAAGAGCAGAGAGAAACTGGAGAAGGAATAATTTCGTTTTTGTTATTCAGCTGTGGGCGAGTTTTGTATGAAATTGCTTCGCTTTTCCCTCTTTCACTTATTTTTTAACATTATTTGCTTTGGAGGGGTGGGGGTAATACACACAGTCAGTGGCGTATAAATGCTGTAGGCGTGAATCAATGGGTATTTATTTCTGAGAAAAATGAGAGATTGATTCAACGTGTAAAAACCCACTTCCAGTAAGAGAGTTACTTTTTAAGAAAAAACGTTGACAAAAATCTATTTTTTTTCTGTCGTTCTTTTCTAACGAATAAAAAGAGACGGAGAGAGAAATTGAGAACTTGGAATTTAAAAAAAAATCATTTAAAGTGTAATTTAAATATTTAGTTAAAGCTTATTTAATAAGCATGAAAGATGTGTTTTACGTATGTACCCTGATACTATCAACAAAAAAGGTTACGCTAAACAGTTTGATAATATTCTTAGTTATGTTTTCAAAATTTTTTGCAATTCTTTGAAATTTGTACTGAGAATTCCATAAGGTTCGAACTGCTCTCTCGACAATATTTACACCAAAATCTTAAAATGTAACTGCTTTGTTATGAAATGTCAGTGAATCTATTACGATTATGATTTACATTACATATAATTGATTGTTTTGGGAGCGTAAAGCGCTTCATACAGCTTCTTCTTTTTTTTTTCTGGTAAAAGGATTCCATCGCTTGGGGCCACTCTGTCTAGGACTTTTCCAATGGTTTTGCTCAATCACACCAAGCTAATGCCGGGAAAGTACCTTCAAAACGAGGTCGATTTCTTTCGCACATCCTCTCCCCAGGTCTATCCCGGCCTAAACTATACTTGTGTAAAGGTCGTAAATAACATTCAATATCTGGAAGAGAGGATATTGAAGAACTAGGTTTAGTTATATATTTGGTAGGTAGGAAATGTTCATAATCATAAGATCGTTTTTTGTTTTCGTTTTTGTTCTTTCGATCTGCTTGAATAGTTTTTCCTTGTGTTCATTTTGATTCTTTGATGAGTCACATCATCAGATAAAAATCATATCATTGAAAGTAACTAGTATTTGCTAAAATTAAATGAACTTTTTTAGCAGCGAAAAATTTGTTCTTGCTGTATGTCGTAACAATATACTCTCAACGATAGAGGTTAAGTCTTAAAAAAAAATCAGAGTCTTGTCGCGGAGATAACTCAAATGGTGCAATTTAAAACCTCAAGGTCAGTGGGATATTTCACTTTTTCGTCTACCAATCAAAAACCGTAGAGGAATAGGCGATTCTACTGGAAATACTATTGGGCACAGGAGCACCTCGTAGTTATCCAACCAAGAACCATCAACAATTGATTTTTTGACTCGATATGTTTTTACATACTCATCTTTGTATTGACATTCGAAACGAACTTAGAATTGCCCTTATCTTACCCTAATTATCAATTCCTCCCTTCCCGCAAGGTTCCATTAAAACAGAAACTGAAGAATTACTGGAAATGAATTTGTAGGCTATGTGAGAAATTTTGTGGTATTTTATAACTTGAAGTGTGTATTTAATTAAGCAAGTCCTTGGCAACAGTGTTGTACACTTCTACACACTCAGAAAAATATATAATGGTGAAACGAGGGTATGTGGCTGCAATATTGTAAGAACATATTATGTAATACGTACATAATGGTTCTGCGAATATGCAATATATGTGGAATCTGCTCTTGAATTCCGCCTACTTAAAAGGAAACCTGGAAAAGAACTTTATGCAGGGTCGCAGCTTAGATTTTTGCAAGAGGGGACACATTTTGATTTTAGCGCCTCCTTCTAAGGGACCAAAAGGGTACGAGAACCGAAGTAAATAATAATTACTTATAACCGAATGGGCATATCCTAGTTATTTTCGACGCAGTTCTGTTTCTTAAATTTAATAAACATATTTGGATATATGGTAGGGGGTCCGAATATGGCCCACCTTAACTTTGTTGATTTTTTTCACTAAGAAAGACTATTTATTCGTGCGAATCGACTAAACTATTAAGTTGGTAGACTATTTGGACAAATGGAAAAAAAATAGATCTGTTCCTAGGAATGACATATAAAAAGTAATAAATCGAAAACTAAAATGTTGCCAGTGGGCCATATTGGGAACATAGTGTTCCCAATATGGCCCGCTATAGAAAATAGGAGCATATGGTAAAAGTGATATGTAATCTTTCTATATTACTCATATACGCTACATACTGAGATATATATATTACAAGCATACATAATTTATGACATTGCAAAACCAAGAATATTGTATTAATACAAAATGCCAAAATTGGTGAAAAACAAGTGAATATACAAGAAGAAAAAATATGAATAAATAAGAAGTAGTGTAACACAAACGAAGAAGTTTTGAACGTCACGTCTCACATGAGGGATAAAGAAATGGTCCGGGATCTTTAGCAGTGATTCCAGCACACTCTTCATGAACGTTTTTGCGCTACAACACGCAAAGATTCATGTCTGCAACCTTGTCTGCTTGATAAAGGTAACCAAGATTCACAAGACTTGGAGCAGCTCCGTGTCGGTTCTTCAGGACTACTAGAAGCAGTTGCTGAAATTCTGGTTATTTTAAATGTGATGGCACTTGTTTTGTTTTGGTTTTAATCTTCCTATTCTTTGTATTGGAATTGATAGCTTCCTTATTATCAGTCATTATCTTCGTTTTAATTACTAAACTGATGAGTGTTCAGTACAAACATTTCAAATAACCAACTCTTTCAATTTAAACGGTTATGACTGCATTTTGCCCAATGTGGTGGTGGGCAATATTGCGCACTATTGACCTCTTTATTTTTCTGGCGCCTGCAAGTTACACAATGCAATACATGGCGTCACACACATTTTATGTTCACGTATGCTCACATAGCTACATTATCCATGCATTATACTGATCAGGTTTCCAACAATAGATACTTTAATGAAACATTACTTACTTTGCTAAAATAACAGCAAAACATTTTCTTGCTCAATATGCCACTTCAACTGGAGCTTCTGACGCTAACGCCAGTCGCAAACAAATGAGTCGCGCAAAAATGCTTTATCTTGTGATGAGGATATAGTTTACAGTGGCATCTAGTAGTACCAACGGAAAGCTGCAGAGATCTGGGGGTGGGCCATATTGGGGAACCAGGCCATAATCGGTACACTTACCTTATGTAGTAGTCTAGAATTAATAAAGGACATTGAAAATAACTACCGTTTTTATTCGCATAACTGTGACCATTGCATAATAGTCGCACACTCATTCTTTGTATAAAAGTTCAAAGACTTGTCAAGAATTCTAATCAAGAAATAGGACCGAGTTCAAAGAAACTCACTTAAACCGTAAAAAAATAATCTTTTAATGATCCACTTCCAATATTTGAAGTCAAACGGCACCAAAATTAATAGCTAAAACGAACAGCTAACACTTACCCTTATTAGGGTTACTAATTCCCGCAGATAAAATTTCCGGACGACATCCAGGGCCGGAACTAATGAGAAGTAAAAGGGCCGTGTGCCCCGGGCGCCGTGCTGGGAGGCGGCCTAAATGACCAAATTTTCAAAGAGACATCGAATATTTTTGGCTTACCTGGGACACCTACGCCCGATTACAAAGACGTAGACTATACCATGGTTTAGCCTAAGCTGGTGCATTTGAAGATTGATGTTTAAGCCTACACCTAACTTAGACTAAACTCCGTCTTTGCAATCAGTCCGTAGAGTCCCGGTTTTGTTCAAAATCTGTAAAACGGAATGTAATCCTGACTGGAAAATTACATATGTCCTATGTATGTTTAGGAAAAAAATAATATTTTTGTGTGTAATGCATTCAACGTAAATTTATCGTAAAGTGGCATGTGATTTACTGTTTATAAGTGTTAATATGTTGTAGATTAGGAAAGCATAACTGTTATACTATTATAGGATAGATAACAGGTATGTTGTGTCTTTTCGAAATGATACGAAATTACGGTCAAAAGTGGCTGCTTAGAAATAAAAAAAAAAGTGAATAATAATAATAATATTTCATGCGTTTACATTGCCTTATTTGTTTGGGACATACACTATTGGTGTCAAAATGTAATTAACGTTTTATTTTGGAACAGTATTTAGGGTTCATAAATTTGCATTTACACAGGAATCAATGGAGTCAGTGCTTAGTAATAGCTAATTTGATTCTACTAGTGTTAGTTAAGGGGACACAAGTATAATTATTTAGATACCGTATCGTGGGGTGGGAGATAGCTTACTTCCGTAGATTAAAAATATTGAATTTGCCATAGAAAGATAATTTAGTAAAGGCCATTTGCAGTGACACTAAATATTTTTTTAAAATTTAAATTGATTTTTATTAACACTATAAGGAAAATAAAAGAAAGCTATTTATGTGAAAATTAGCATACATCTTAATATTTATGTGAAAAAGGGACGTCTTGTACAATTACCATACACACACATTTACAATAGACAAAGTACTATTTTAAGAATAAATTGCTAATGTGTGGAACCTTTGTTATGTAAGAATATAAGTAATAATACAATATAAAAAATAAATAGCAAGAAAAATTTTCTTTGTTAGGACAACTGAAAAATACGTTACTTTTTACTCTGCAAGCATTGTTGATTTCAAGTAACCATTTGGCATTAAGTCATTTACAAACAGCGTGATTTTTTTTTAATTTGATCCTTTATGAGAGCCTTTGTTTTTTGTGATTGTAATCACAATGACATCAATATTGAGGGCCCCCTCTGTCTTTTCGTCTTTGATTCTTTAATCCACCTTCTTCTTGTTTTCCTCTCCTGGTGGCTTTCTTCTGACACATTCTTCTGATGAATATTAGCAGTATTTTCGCTATGCTATATATGTTAGATAGTGTAATTGTTCGCTACGGAATCACGATATATTACAATCTCTCTGTTGTAAATTGCGTTCAGAAAAAATGTTCCTCTATTTGCATAGAGAAACTCTTAATAGAAGTAACTTGTATCTCACAAAACCTAAAACGGCTTATAAAAGTAAATCTTCAATGAACTACACCTAAATTTCTATTATTATACAGTACGTCCAGTAGTCACGCGGAATGAAAGAGTTTGAAACGAAACAACGTAAATTTGGAATCCAAACCAGACTGAGGCATTTACGAAAACTGGACATTTAAACAATTCTTTAAAATATTGGGAAATATAGCAGTACCTGTGATATAATCGATTCCGCTGTATATAGAGGCACGTTATAATGGTGTTTTGTTTTACTTTATTTGCTTAAAGCACCCATCTGCGGTGTAGACAAAACACCGAAACTGCCAGAACTTATCGGCTGTCTTTCGTACAGTTATAAGTAGTTTATTAAATTGATACCAAACAAATTAATAAAATAGAATTACGGAAATGACATCGTTTTTTTTATATATTATTGAAGGAATGTATTTTGGTAATAATCCTTCTGATCTGAAATCTTCAAGACAAAAGAGCTTCAAATAAGTAACTAGTTGTCTTAAATCACCAGATTCAGATGGCGCAATGTATCAAATCGTATCCAAGTTCCCGTTTCTTTTTTCTATTGCACAAACCTTTAGCAAATTTAACAATTAGATTACAATTAATCATTTTCTTGCTTGACGTGAAGCAAATAATTTCAAAATTAAGCAAAATTAGCAGTTATTTAAGAAGGTAAATTAGCTCTTTCCTACGAAGAAGTAACACCTTACGTAGAAGTTCAGGTATGGTTATTTTGCAATATGGTTCAATCAATGTGATTCAGTGTTAGCAGCTACAAATATATAAATTACGGTACTTGAGTAGCTGTTGAAAGCAATCTCATAATTAGGTAGATAATTTTAACTACTAAGATGTGACAAAAGTACTGTCACAAATATAATTGAGGATCTTAAAAGGAAAGGAGCGAAAGTGGCAAATCAGTGAAAAATGAGATGTTTGTATTTGTTTATTTAGTTTCTAAAATATCAGTTTATACCATCTGATAGATCCAATAGCAAGTTTTTGCAAAATCTTCAAACTGCATATATATATATATATATATATATATATATATTTGAGCTCCTGCGTAGCCTAGTCCGTAGCGCGCTCGACTTCAGTGCGAGCGGTCCCGGGTTCGATTCCCGGTGGGGGCTCAAAAATTTCGGTGTTGACCCAGCATCGTGAGGACAACTGGGGAGCTGCTGTGAATAAAATACAGTGGCGATCACAGTGAGAGCTTCGGCTCTCCTCTCCCAACCCGTCTGGTCAGCGTGGGAGAAGTAGACCAACTCCTCCCTTCGAGGAGAGGCCTCATCCACTAGTGGATTGAATATGGCTGTGATTTATTTATATATTCTCAAAAGTCTAACATGTTAATAGAATTTAGAATTTGGTTGGGTGAATTTTTGGTAAAGTGAATTTCGAAACTTCTCGGAACAATGAACACCTACAGGACTTGAATCCCTGATCACGCGCACAAAAAAGGCAAACGTGCTAACCTCGCCGTCAATCGGAAGTCACTTTAGATTGAAACTTGTTCACGATGCCTTTCTCACTTTTGCTTATAAGTTATTCCAAAGTGTTTTAACTATTAATTACATCTTATTAGCGACCTCGCCTTCATAACTTTTATATGTTCATTTCTATTATTTTGTATTGTGGAAAACGATTAAAAAAAGTCTGAACTCTAGTCGAAAGTGTATTTGCTTCCGGTGTTTGTATCTGAAGAGTATGGAAGATGGTAGGAGAATATCTAAGAACAATATACTTCAAACTTTCCTAATGACGAGGTGTTATAAAATACTCACCAACAGCTTTATGTAATAAGAAGATATCTTTTCTAGTTTGTGTCTACTATGTGTACCTTTAAAAATTTCCAATATGTCAATTACGGGAACGTCCTTTTCAAAAACGGAAAAGTTTAATCAAAATCGCTCATTCGATTCGAAGTTATACCCTAACAAATATTTATTTATTAGAAGTTAGCACGGATACAGCAAACGCCATTCCTGTGCTGTTGAATAATGCACCACACTCGCGACTTGCTGATGATCAGTCCTTTGTTTTTATACCGCTGCACTATTCTTGAGAGACTGTGTCTTTCCTCGGAAAGTGCAACTATGTTCCACTGCCATATATCAGAAACTTCCTATGTCATAGCGGTAACGTACTAATGTCACACTCTACTCACAACAACGCCACACTACTACGGCCACATCATGCTTACAACCCCAAATAGCAAGATTCGTCGGGCCAACGTAGCAGTTGGGCCACTGGTGGCCCTGCGCCGGCCCGACGAGTTTTGTTGATAGGGACGGTGTCGCTGTGTATTCCTGAGGCAGAATAGGAACACGGTCAAATCGTCCCATCTTAACTGAATCAATCTTCTGTATTCGTTGTGTTTTCCTTACCTTGTGAAGATAATACAAACATGAAATGAAGCCATCGCTGCAGTATTTCTGTACTTCCCAATGCAAAGCTTTCAGTGGGGGAGAAGGAAAGCCTTCGTAAAATACCTGCAATAAAAATAATAATGGACATTTCCCTTCTCCACAGATACGTACCAAATAATTTCATAAAAATGACAATTTAGATATATAACACTTACACACGTTTCAGAATTCAAATTATTTTTGCACATACAGGTTAAAATTGTGCGCTTTGGATATGATAAATACTGGTAACCATTTGTAATCATTTACTTACAAGTATATTTCGCAGTTACGATACTCAGCTGCTATACATTTTCTCATCAAGAGCTCATAGTCAGTTACACTGAAACTTCCATGTATCAAGATGACCGGATTGAAAGATGTGCATATTGATTAAACATCGGAAAGATTAATAAAATTCTTATGGAACATAATTGGGACATTGTAGTTAGAATTGGGACATTAATATTTCTCTAGAGACACAGCAAAATCCACAACCTTTTCGGTGTGTTTTAGCCCATTCTCGCAAAATAACACATAGCCACTTTTGGTTTCAGCTCTCGATATAAGGATATTATTATCCATCTTATCAGTTCGTGTTCAGGCGCAACAGAAGATTGGTCTCTATGGTACTAATTTCTATGGCGAACATATTTAATATAAGGCAACTAAAGAACTGATTTTAATATTAAGGCAATATGTTATTTATTTATTTCTAGACATGTGGTAAGTAAAATTCTTGGTCGATCATCGATATCGATATAATATTTCAGTGTTATATATTTTACATATATCAGGTTATTTTGAATGATTTTACATAAA
>JAGDQP010008862.1:0-58807 GCA_022664845.1 Lepisma saccharinum | reverse complement strand
ATAGATAGATAGATAGATAGATAGATAGATAGATAGATAGATAGATAGATAGATAGATAGATAGATAGGTAGATAGGAGAGTTTAAATAAACCGCTGAGGGTAGCGAGTTTATTGACTGATTTAACAACACATTTGCTATGGTCTGTGTAGCTAAGTGGTCAGGATGTCAGACTCTCATTTGTAAGGTCTCGGGATCGATACCATGAGCGGCTTTCCTAATATTTTCTTCAAGGAATTAAGCGCTGTAAATGATGTTCGCGATTGCTACTGAAGGAGATTTATCCCGCACAGGGAGAAAAACAAGACAGAGAGAAGGGCAGGGGAGAGAGACGGAAACTGTGTATTCATAAGCGTTAAAATTTTATTTATATCCATGTCTTGTGCCATTTTTCTTTCCCTCTTTCTTTGTTTCCTCCTCTCTTTTTCGCTCTTTCCCCGTCTTCTTCCACGCTTTATCTTTCTTTCTTTCTCTCTCTGTGTGAACAATGCATAGTGGCGATTTCTGCATGATGTCCATATTATCATTTTCCCTTTTTTTGCATTAATTCCTGTCTCTTAGAACTTAACGTAAATGGCATTTCTGTCTATCTATCTCGTGGTTCTCTAAATGGTGCTGAACGAGTACTTTCTTGCTCCAAATGGAGGAATATCCTGGCATGCCATATTTTGGAACATATTTGTACAATCATGTTGCTTGTCTAACTATGAGGCGTACAGTGCAACAATTCTCCTGGAGGAAAATGCTACTATTTCTTATAAGTCCAACCTCCATTTACTTTTGTAAGTAACTGTACATGAGCTTTGTCTCACTTCTGGATTTGTGGGGTTTTGCACGCTACCTCCTCAGGCGTGAAAATGATAGGTATCGTACAATAAAATATTATAAATAAGAATCAAAACTATATTGTTATATTTTACAATCATCTTAAAAATTGAAATTTAGGAATGGAAAAATTCTGTTGTATGTATCTCAGTTCGTATTCAATAATATAACACAATTTATCTAAATAACCTCTAGCGTCACGTGTCGTATACACAGATATGGTTTAAATGATACTCATACTTTCAGGGCCCGATGTTAGGTACAATTATTATCTTTACACTTATTAAATTCATATTTCTAACACATCACACAATGTTATGACTCCTTCTGCAGTCATTATGTTTAACAGTAAACTTGATAACAACTACATAAGTAATTGAAACGTTCTGCCATGTGTTAAAAAGATGGATTTAATTCGTGTGAAGGTAAATTGTGCATCTCAAATCGAGTGGTGAAAGTAGGAGTATTATTTACAAGATTACACAAGTTTATTCTTGGCTGGTATGTTTTTAATTGATTGTAAGTTGATTGAATTCAGCATGACAAGTGATACGATGATAAGATAGCATATAATATTCTTATTTTGACATCATATTATTTTGTGATACTGGTAGGTTATTTGGTGATAGTGGGTAGGTTGTTTGGTGACATTATGAATTATTAAAGAGAACTTTCCGTATCCAAATGTAAATGAGACAAATCAATCTGATTCATTAAATGATTTTTCACAAGAATCGTCACACACGAACATGGTTACATGTCCTCGTCAATGTCTTGTACATGACAATTTTCATGAAATGGTCGCATGAAAAAGCTGCACTGAATTCAGCTTGCACCTTTCTACTTTTAACATGTTGTGAATATCAAAATTTAAATTGCGTACACATCCAAGCATCATCATGCTTGTCTGAAGAAGGGACATTTACTTCCAAAAGTCCTGAAGAAAATTAATCTGCTTTTTCAGTTTTATATAAGGCTCACAGGCTTAAAATTGACTGAAACACCATAAGGTATGTGCTAAATCACTGATGGAGTTTTAAACTTTTCGATGGATACAGAACATAAAAATTAAAGCACTTTCCATGGATTTCACTTAATATGAACGTACCTGTAAATTACAATACAAAGTTTATCTTAGATTTCTGCCAACGACTGGCCTTTGTTACATGGAGAGCAAAGACATGGCACAGATAGTGGATTGAAAATAGATGGCATGCCATGAAGGTGGAAGGACTAATACACAGACCTCGTGGTAGTTTCGAAAGGGAACGGACTTTTCGGTGACAGGTCTCGTAAGAAATATCACCAAATAAACTTTCCTTACCCTACTCGTTACTGTCTTAATAAAGTATCGTGTACCGGTATTTAGGTGCTTTTTCTTGGAGTATCGGTATCAGATAACTTTAGGCAGTATATTTTCCATATCTGGTGATTATACATGTTACTGTAAGCAATAAAGATTTCTCAGAATATTTCAGAAATCTTGGCTATTTTTTTATAATTGTTGCAACCTTTTCTGGAACAGCATTCGTTTGATGATGATGTTCCTGTTAGTCCTCGTGTGAAGGAGGAGGAGGAAGAATGCGAGTCTTTAAATGAGGAAACATTTGGTACAGAGGCTGTCGGTGAGTTTTTAAAGGACTTTGATTTTCATCTCTACGTCAGTATTTTTAATTACTTCTATATGATTGAAACTAGCGAATTTATGTTGGGTAACACGATGTAACAATTTACGTTTATAAGTTGCTTTTTAATTCGTCACCTTCATCAGCGTCCTACCGAAAATAGCAGGCTCTTCAGGGCAAGCTAAGCTCTCTCCATCCATCCCGATCTTGTTCTTTGCTTTTGAATTAGAAATACATGAGAAGGTTTTAGATCGCGATAGTATTAATTGCAAGTAAGATACAATATAACATGGCATGGCTTCCAAATATGGATATGGATTCCAAATAGAAGAAGCATATTCTACCTTAGAGCGAACATAAGCATAGTAAATTTTTTCCAATGTTGATATGTTGTTGAATTCTCTTCCCGTCCTAATTACGAATCCTAGTAACTTCAAGGCTTCATTTGTTATATTTGTAATATGTATGTTAAAAGTCAATTTCGAGTCAAAACTGACACCAAGATCCTTAACTACAATAGGTCTGTTTAGTACAATTTTATTAATGGAATAATCAAATTGATGAGTGGTTTTATTTCTATTAAATGATAGTACTTTACATTTACTTATGTTGACTCCAAGTTGATTAATAGCACACCAGTTTGCAATATTATCTAAGCTTTGCTGAAGTCTTATGCAGTCTCCGATAGAGTTGACTTTTGTATATATTTTAAAGTCATCTGCAAATAACAATATTTCATTATCAGGCACACAATCAGGAAGGTCATTAACAAATAAGAGGAATAACAAAGGTCTTAGGTTCGAACCTTGAGGAACTCCTGAGAGTGCAGAATATTCATATGATTTGTATTCTTTATAGACAACTGATTGCTTGCGATTTGTTAAGTACGAATAGAGGAGCCTTACCACAGTGGATGAGAAGTAATAGTGATTTAATTTTTCCAGTAATATATTGCGATTAACCCTGTCAAATGCTTTCTCAAAGTCAATATAAATCACATCAACTTGCTTGCCTTCGTCCATCGAATTTGCTATGTAGTCCGTAACAAGTGCTAAGTTTGTTACCGTGGATTTCTGAGAAACAAAGCCATGCTGCTTAGTTGAAATAACTGGTTGAATATGACTACTAATTCTCTTGTATAAGATCTGTTCAAATACTTTTGCAAAAGCTGGTAATATTTCAATTGGCCTGAAGTCATTAATGTCTCTACTATTATTAGATTTTGGGATAGGACAAACCAGGGCAGATTTCCATTTGTCGGGGAAAGTACATGTTTTTAGGAATAAGTTAAATGCTATCAATAGTGGATATTTAAATATATCAACACATCCCTTAACTACATATGAGGGTATGCCAACAGAACCAACTGTCGTCTTCGATTTTAAATTTTTGATAGCATTTTCAAGTTCCTTTAGTTGAATTTGGTCAATGCACAGTGTCCCTATTTCATCATTTCTATTTCTAACAGCATCACCATTAAGATTATTATATGTGTGAGAGGAGGATGGAAATACCGATTGAAAATACTGAGCGAATGCATTCCCTATCTCATCAGTCCTAGACAGCTCCTGACCTTCAAATTTTTAAATACATTTGGCGGTAGGTGCCTTTTTTATTTTTGATAAAATTCCACAGTTCGCTCGAGTTGGTATTAATATTATTTTCAGAATTAATTATAAAACTCTTATAAGCAATTATAATGTCTTTCTTAATTTCCCTACGTAATCGAGCAAATTCTTGATATAAAGGTGCTGAGTTCATGGTTTTGACCCTGGATTGTTTATGATAATATGCCTTGACCTTAAGTTTTCTAATAATTTCTTTGGTGAACCAACACGGATACTTTGAAACAGTACTTATTTTACGAGGAACACACCTATCAAATATTTCATAGACAATATTATAGAATTTACTCACTAAGTTATTAACATTCCGATTTGTAAGAATTCCCAATCAATAGCTTGTAGTTCCTGATACAACGTCAGAGAATTTGCCTTCCTAAAATTATAATAATAAGTGTTACTTTTCTGCTTTTCTTTCTTGACCTTTCTGTTAACTATTTCTATTTTTATAGCTGGGTGATGGATATCTTCCGGTACCAACGGTAACAATTCTCTATTAATTTCAACATTTTCAAGATTTGACAGAACTAGATCTAGTGTGCGATTATTAGTATAGGCAACATTGTTGAATGATCTCAAATCATAAAAAATTATAAAATTATATAAATTTCTACACTTTAAAGATGCGCTTTGCTCAAAATCAAATTCGGTACCGGTTATCTCCGGTAAATTGAAATCACCAATGAGGAGAATAGGACTGCATTGCCGACAAGTGGATTCTGCATGCAAATAGGTTATCATACAAATCTATACCTGAAACCGGTTCAAAATATACAACACAGATAAACATTGGTCTCCCCTTTACAGTTATTCTAGCAATCAGACACTCATATTGATCATCACAGCTATTCAATAAACACAGATTGTATTTTTCAAGAGCCGAGATAAGTACCCCTCCCCCCTTTGACTTTCCAGTTTTATTAATATTGCGATCGTCTTAAAACAGTATACCTATTATCAAATAATTAACTGTCAAAATGAGATTCATTAGTCCATGTTTCAGTAATTGTAATTTTGTCGTAATTATTTGATATTACACTACATAAAAAGTCATTTGTTTTACCGCGCAAGGATCTAGCATTCTGATTATAAATTCGCAACAATTTCCTTGTTTCACTAAAACCACTAGTTACATTTGGAAAATGATTGTACCCTTCACTGACTTCAGTTGAGGAAAACTTACCCCCTTCACATTCGTTTCTTTGTCAAACTTTGTTCCTTGGGGGCTGTACCATGGTTGAACGAGTGGTTCTCGTCATTTGTCTCTTATCGCTAGAGGTGGGGGCATCATCACAGGTGGTTGAGAGAACTTCCTTTTGAGAATACAGTGTTACAACCTCTGCAGTTTTGTTTTGAACGATTTGTTCACTTTGCACTAATGTTTTTTTCACTTTTTTGTAGCTCTTCAAGGGTGAAAGGTCTATTATTAATGTATAGTTTATTATACTGAAGCCTCGCACGATCACCTTTTGCACGAGCATCTTTCATATAGTTCAATAGTTGTTTCCTTATTTCACGCACATTCACTGAGAAATCTTCTGAAATCACAACTCTGGTTCCTTTCGCACGAAAAGCATTTTTAAGAATTTCATTTTTCTTCTTGAAGGCAGAAAATTTCACAATTATCGCTGCATTTGGTCCATGTCCGAGTCGATGCGCTCTTTCAATATGTTCAGAGTTTAAATCTACATTTAGTTGTTTCGTGACAAACTCTATTACTCATTGTTCAGATTTCTCCCAGAATTCAACTGCATTACGATTTCCAATATTACTAAAAATTAGGTTGTTACGCCGTGATTGGTTTTCCAATTTATCTAAAAGCTCACAATTAATAGCTAATTGTTTCTTGAGTTCGTCATTTTCCTTCTTCACCACACTAAGTTCGTTCACTACCACTTGAAGCTGCACACTCAAATTATTTGTTACACTAGAAATGTTTGTTATTTTCTTATCCATTTCTTCCAATTTTTTGTACAAGTCATCCAATGACGTAGGGCCTGGATTAACTTCCACTCCAGAGATCACTAACAGTGCTGCAATAATCACACCAAACGAAAACATTTTGAGCATTGAAGGGAAGAATTCAAAATTTCCACAAGATTTGCAACACTTCACTTTCACTTTAGCCACAAACCTCCCTATACGAAATCTCCAAGTAACAACATCGACACCCATCACGTTACGGTTCACTGACTTCTGGAGAGATGCTAAAACACGTCTGCACTCAAGAAAACCTCGTTAGAACCGCGTTAATCAGGATCTCCAGTCTATTCGGATTATAAAACATGCACACATATAGTAGTGTTCTTCCCTAACTCTAGCCCTAAATCTTCCTTAAGCATCACTCAAAGCTGAAAGTAACATACTTTGTAACCGGGTACGCCGTTTGCATTATTTCTTTGTAGTGACTCACTCCCCGTGGTGACGAAGAGACGCCGACTACGTCCAATCGGTGAGTCACTCACTCCCTGTGATGACGACTAATCAATGTGTCGTGGTTGGTGGATGAGGCTACTTTCTGTTAGTCTGTGTCATGACGTCATGAGTTTTCAGTGACGTAGCGGAAGTGGCAACTTGTTGCTTTGGAAGGAACTAGAAGTTTTTTACCGGCAAAGGAGTCGTGAGCTCGGCCAACGAAAAATTGTTAAGAAATTGTGTTGGATGGCTGAGAAGCATCAATGTCACCCATTTTATTGCTATATAGTATATATAGGATACAATACGCATAAATGTGATGGTGCACGGATTGACTCAAGAGAAAAATCCAAGGTATAAAAGTCCCGTGTCACGCCGGGTCATGGAGTGATGAGTAATTGTTTTCGGCACGTGGCGGGAGGAACGCTATTGTAAGTAGCTCATTTTTATTGTTATTGTGGCATGATAACAGAATACAGCATCCGTGAGAATAAAGCGTGTGCTTCACAAGAGTGCTCATTTATGCATAGTACCCGTGTACAGTGTTAAAAGTACCGGTGCAGTGAACTGGTTCGATCGTCATAAAATTATCACGGTGGCAACATTTCAGCCTATTTTCGAGGAATCAAATATAATCTATACTACTTGGCGTACATTATGGTATCATTTCCTTATCAAAAGAAAGCTAGCTAAGGTGCACGGTGGCCAATGAATTCACTCATATAACGTGTTTGGAAACGACATTGTCTATTTGCACGGGAACAAACACGACTACGAAAGTGAAAATACTGAAACATAGTATCAATGTGCAGTTGGTTCGCTACTGTGGTTAAGATTCCAAACCAAACCTGTCAGGTAACCTGTCATTTGTATAGTAACATATATTAAACAGAAAACGTGCACGATATAAAATATTGTAAGGTGGCATCTGATAATGTATTCTGCCTGCGTAGAGTAGGGTGCTTTACGCACAAGATAGATTTGTGTTTAAAAAAAAAATGTGGCCACGTATGATTCGCGCTGGATCCAAAAGTAAGTAGTGACTTTCATTGTATTATAAGTTGCGATCATCGTTGCAGTTAAGAAATCAGGGTGTACTCGATGGCATTCGACTACCTATTTTAAAATATAACGATTGATCCTTCAAAGAAATAAGTGTTGTAGTACACAGTAAAACTATAAAAAGCAATCGCCCTAGCTAGGACGTGTCAGAGAAAAAAAAAGTTTAATTATTCCATGTCATGCTCGAAGATTAGGTTAGATTTCGTTAGTGTCAAACGATAATAATAAAACAGCTTGTGTGCAGACACAGTATAGTAAGAATTATGTGCAATAGTATTTCGTTGAAGTGAATATACTTATTCACGAAGAAGTTAAATCTAAGGTTTCACGGAAGTAATAGCACTTCAGAGAGAAAAAAAAAAGTTGTTCTGTATGAAAATTGCGCTATTCCGTTAAAATATTATTGACTGTTAATAGATTTCATTCACCTGTGTGAACGTAGTGGTAGTAGTTGTAAAATACTTATTCAATTTTCTACCTGTGTTGTTGAATATTGTGCTATTTTATAATTTTTGTGCATGTACGCGTATTCCCAATTAGCATAGGGCATTTTATGTTATTTCCTAACCTAACCCTATTTTGGCTGGACATATCTGATACTGTATTAAATAAAGTATTAAAAAAAACATTTAGCTAGACATGCTGTAAGTCCCCGCATGCTACATAAGCGTTATTCATCATAAAGATTGCCATACGTTGTGAAATTTGTACTCATTTAGTAACGCTGTGAACTGTAATATGTTGTTATTTTGACCGCACCATTTGTTATTAAGGTGTATCTCAAGAAAAAAAAAGGAACAGTAGCATTGTGGTGCAATAAAGCTCTCAAACAAACATTCAACCTCCATCATTGTGTTGGAATACCGAGAAAACAAACCTTGTGCATTTTTATCACGACCTTTCGTGCGCTCCAACATACATCTTCAAACGAGGAGGAGCAGATAGGGGTAGTCGCGGAAATCGTATTGGATACTGTTTTTCTCACCTTCGTACGTACCAGAGACACTTTGGCGTTGTAAGACCGTCAATCAGTTAATACACATAGGTGCAAGAACGTCCCGCGACTGCGCAAATAATTGCAAACTGTGGCCCACGACCCGCACACGTACGTTTCAATACAATTATCTCTAGCAAATGACGTTTTTTGTAAATAAATCTGTTTGCACGTTGGCGCTTTCATTACGAGAGTAGTACTACCCCCTACCGAGGACCAATCAAGTAGATATACGGTGTTATAACTTCTTTATTAATTGATATAATGGGCAAAACGCCTAATTAAAGTCGAACTTACACTGTAGGTATAGATATAGTACTTGTCTTGCTTTTTACTGTTAGTATAGTTGCAAAAGTATGCTAAAATATGCAATTCAATTAATAAAAACAAAATGTATATGAACTGTGTTATTTGTCATTAACGATTTTTTCGTATTATCTGGATCGGACCGAAGCCGCATAAACGCGGTTTCAGTGTATATTTCTTTCATTTCACTTCAGAAACTGAATTTTGAAGAAATAATTTATATAACGAACAGACCAAACGTTGCTTCATTTATTTCTCTCTCGTACAAAACATGAATAGAAGTCAATCATACAGTGAAAATTTTTTGACTAATTTTAACGTCTACGTTCAGTGTTTTATATCATAAATTGGACCGAACCAAAATGCTACTTTTAGAGATCCTCTGGTTCATTACAACTAACGATAAAAACTACTGTAATTTCAATAACTGGAAAGTTTCAAAGATATGCAAGCAGAGCAAAATGTGGAAATTGGACAAGAATTAAACTAGACTATGACTACCTGGGATTAAACAAACGCTTTCTAAGCAACATCCAATCACTTCAGTAGTATAAAACTAGGGTAGCATTTCATAAAGTGAAAATGTGACTTACCTGGTGATTCGATATAAAGTAAAATAAAATAATGGCTGAGCAAAGCACTACAATTTATTTTAAAAAATTAAAATTTTTGTAAACGTTTTCGCCGACTACCAAAACACTCGGCTTCCTCAGACACACTCAAGTCGGCACGATATAAAGTGTGTATTCATATTGAAATTAATAAATATCATTTCAGTATTTTGTTACGTATGTGCTCACTGTGGTGGTTATATGGTGGTTAGAAAAAGTTAAGAGCCCTAGATGGAATGTGTAAACCAAAGTCAGAGTTTTGCCGAAATTGAAAAAAAATCGGACAAGTTTAAACATGTTTTTATTGTTGCAATAATGCACACACATATAAACATGATTGATAAATTCGTGTTCGAGAAAGTTAAAACTCCATCTTATATATTTTTTCCAAAGAAAAAAATGCTTCATAATGAAACTTCGAAATAAAACAGACTTTTTGACTTGCCATATTTTTATCTAATGTTCTTAGTTGTTAAATGGACACTTTTATAAACCGTTTCAAGATTCCAAGAGGGAAAATGTATTTCTCTAATAGGTGTACAATAATATATATTGTATTAGGGCAGCATTATTATTTTAAATAACTTTAATCTGTCTTATTTTGGATGCAGATCAACCTATGTTGGAATATAACCCTGCAGTGGCCATAAAGCGACGTTATGCCACTAAAGGCGATTCTAATAGGAAATTTGTGGACGTGGCCGCTATTGAAATGAAAGTCCAGGAGGAGAAAAGACAGTACCAGGAAGAACTGCACAAGGCTCATATTATTGTTCTGGAGGAGAAAAGAAAACAACAGCAAGAAGAACACGAATTAAAACTGGAACTATTTGAGTTACAAAAGGCAGAAACCAGGTTAAAAATTCAACTGCTGGAAAAGCAACTTACAGGAGGAATATAATGTTTTACGAATTAAACATTGTCAGTTTTATTGAGTTTGTAATAATAAAATATACAAACGATTTGAATACGATAACCATTTAGTGTTATTTCCAGCATTTAAAAAAACGAAAACTAGTTTTAGTTATAAGCATTTCTAAAGTCTATTAATCATTTTCAAATTGATGGGAGAAGTCTCAAATTTACAATCATTAAATGATATGGTATTTATTTCATCCTTGTGTCATATACAATATATTCATAATGAATCCATCACGTTTGAGTTTATACTGTAATACAAATACAAAGTTAGCAGAGTATGAGTTTTAATGTATTAAAGATGTTATATGTTTTATCAGTATTATATACTACTAATATAAATATATTCAGAATATTGATGTTTACCAATATTCCTCGCCGTAAGAACCCTTTCTTTCATTCACTCAAACCTTTATACATAGAATAGAAATAATGTTCTTATTGATATTTTTTTAAATTTCTATTTTGAAACAGTAATTGGAATTGATCTATTTGAATATACGTATCTATTTACAGCAGAAAAAGACTCCCATATGCTTTGGACCACCTTCAAAAAAAGGTAAGCAATGTGATTGGTGAATGAAATTTTTAGTTTATTACGATATTATGGGCACGTATTTATGGACATATTTAAAGTACTTAGTTAAGTTTTTACAAATGTTAATGCATGACATACGGTACTAATACGTGATATATCAAATATGGTAAAGGCATTGTTTACTCAAGATCGCTCGACATAATTCATTAACTTTTGCGACCACCATGGCTATAAGTTCTCCTTTGTATATTAAAATTCTCATACTATTAGTCCAAATTCCCGAGAATATAATCCCCTATTCAAAGGATGGTTGAGAAATATTATTTTGTTTTTAAAATTTGATATATTTTTGATGATTTGAATTGGAATACAAATTCCACATAACTTATTCACTAGCTGTTGTAAATGCTGATCCCATTTAAGATATTCATTAATCCAAGTTCCCAAGAATTTTACGGAAGGAACATAAATAGTTTCTTTTGTTATCTATTTGAATACGCTGGTGCAGTTCAATATTTATGTATTCCTTATACTGTATAATGCTATTTTATTGCCAATGTTTTTCCTACATTAAGTATTAACTCTTTTATGTAGAAACCGTATGGCTAGTTGATCTGCTGTTTTGTTCATATTAGTCATGATTCCATGTCCATGTCTATCGTTTATGATTATACTAATATCGTCAGCAAAAACTTTGCGATAGTTGAAGCCAGTGTTCGATTTGCTATTTGTATTAAGAAGGAGGATTGTAAAACTAGTTATTCCGTGTAAGTTTTCACCTACTACCGATCTGGGTAGAAATACAAAGATTTTATCCCGGGTTCGAATGATATTTAGAATCAAGAACCGGGTGAGAGTCGTAACTACTATGGGGCAAAACCCCGCAATGTGGGGGACCCTTCACACTAGCCTCACAATGGACCAAATCGGCCTTGAATATTCTCTTGTGTGTGTGTGTGGGGGGCATAAAATAGTTACGCCTACGAACGGGGGATAAAATGTCAGGCACCAGGAAAAATCTCCGGCACTTCCCCCACCGGTAAATCGAACACTAGCCGAACCTATATACGCTGGAATGTCGTTGATATAAATTATGAATAGTATCAGTCCAAGAATTGACCCTTTAGGCCATGGACGTAAGAATATAATCGGACTAGTAACAAGCAATTCACTCAATGTTATAAAAATGGGACGGCTGAGAGTGCAGTTTGTCATTCCAACATGGCGGATCGCGCATACTTCCTGGAAAGGAAGCAGATGATATTGTGAATGTGCAAATAAATTTTAATTATCTAAATATGTCCTTAATTATTAATTATTATAAAATAAGTGTTATTGCAATATGCTTCCTTCTCAAGAGCAGTGATCATTCAAATCTTGAAACCTGATATGATTTCACTATTATTATTGAAGAAAAAAACTTAAATATTGCTTACCTGTTTATCCTCACACGTACCTCTTCGTCGGCTTCATCAGACGCAACCTTCACATACCTTAAATTATTTCCCATAAATTAAAAAATTGTAATTAAGAGTGGCTCAATTATCATCACTTCTTATGGCCAGTTGCAATGTTTTGGTCAATCCAACATGGCGGCAAGGCGCACTTCCAGCCCATACATTTTGGCCTGTTACTAGTCCTATTATATTCTTACGTCCATGGTTTTAACTCAAGCCTATAAAACTATTTGCATTCGAGTAGGAGTTGGAGCATTAAGGCCGCTTTAGACGACAGCATTTATGCTACGATGAATCTTACGATTAGCAGTAGTGCCAGACTGTGAAAGCAAGAATGCTACAATAGGGCAAGATGCTATGGTATAAATCCATAACTTTTTTCTTTCTTTCCCTGGCAAACTGCTTTCGCTAAGATTTATCGTACGAGAAATTTTCTCGTCTAAAGCGGCCTTTAGAGAGTACAGATCAGCAACTTTTCTCTCAAAACGTAGTACAAGGTCGTTACGTGCCGTGGTTCAAAATTGCTCTAACGTAATACTACATCAAAAGCAGAGCTGAAGCAGTTCACCGAGTCACCGTGTATATGCTTGGGATCCGGTCTGACGCGATCTTGACCCGTTCCCGGGAGGGCGAACCAGAGATATAATTCTTTCTTTATACACTGCTGTGTTTGAATATTCTTTCTTTCAGGGAGGACAGGTTCCGGGGTGTTACTCCCTAGAGCTCGGATTTACGACGCCGAAATGCAACCCTATCCCCTGGTAAAGGCTAATCTAAAAAAAAAAAAAAAATGTGTTTCAAGTATTAAATACCATAAAAGCACTTTCTAAAACTTTGAGAATTAAAGTTTCTGTATATAAGTTCACTTCTAAAGAAAGAAAAAAAACCGTAATATTGACTGATTCATCATACCACAGAAACAAGACTGTCACCAGCTGGTCAAGATTCGATCGTTAGGTCGCCGAGTTGTCTGGTGATTTTGGGTCAAGATCGAGTCCCGGGTCATTATTTGGGTCTTACCTGGTTAATCGGGTCAAGTTTGGGGATATCAGCTCTGGTAATAAGTACTTAAAGGGTTCCTTCGCTATTTCTCCTAGTGGCTTAGAACGACGTTCAATAAGGTCGACTTTCCTTGCAGGCGCTAGTCGCATACTTTACTTCTATGAGTAGCCAATATAAACTCGTGTTTGAGCTGGTTTTCATGAAAACTTGCGATTTGGGCTACGTGTTTTATTTTAAGACAAGTGTAACACGTGTTTTAATTGGCTAAAAATCGCACGCAAAGCAAGCAACACAAGCTTTCATGAAAATGAGCCCTTACACGTAGAACACGTTCTAAGCATGCATTTCAATAGTAATATCTAAACAGAATGCCATATTAAGGCGGTGTCATTCTCGCGCAGGCGCATTATTCCTTAAATAGTAATATTACTTCCGAGCAGCTGCTTTCAGTTGTCAATTTGGGTACGTGGAGGCTAGGTAAGTCAGGTACGGTGTTTTTTTTTTTTTATCACACACTCAATTAACTCGTGTTTTTAAGCTTTCGAAAATAGGACTTTATGTGTTTAGACGCCAGTGTTTCAATAGCCTACTCGAACAAATCACAAGCAACACAACGTTGCTTGAAATGCAAGCCTGAGTGTTCAGGACTAATTCTCATGAAAGCTTGCGTTACTTCCGATTTGGGTGAATAGCCAACTGAAACACGTGTTACACTTACCTTACAATAAAATACGTGTTTCAATTGGCTACTCACCCAAATCGTAAGGAGCGCAAGCTTTTATGAAAATCATTTTCAATCCGGTTTGCTCTGCATGCGATTAGGGTAAGTAGCCAGATGAAACACGTGGTGTATTTTTATTACGTGTTGTAACACGTGTTTCAATTGGCTATTCACCTAAATCGCAAGCGGGCTTGAAATTTGAAAATGAGCTCGTTGACGTCGATGATTAGATGTAAATAGTGCTGCTATCGTAGGAAAAGTGGATAGTTTGGAATGCTGCTCTAATAATTCTTGCCTACCAAACAATTTTGCCTTAATAATAATAATTCTCGGTTCTTGACAAGCTTTTAAATTTGTAGCGGCGAAAATGATACAATTTAAGATAGAGCAAGAAATTATTGTGTTGTGGTGCAAGCTTCTAAACAATAGGTGAAAAAGTGCCACAAAGTGATGTAACAATTGACGTACTACTGCCGCCGTACTTATAATGTGCTTTCCAAATCATTAGGAAGTGCAAGTGTTCGTTTTTAGTATGTCTACATCTGATTCTGCAAGTGATGACAATTATGAACAATTTAAAGAAGCCGTAGACAAACGGTTCATTCATGATTCTATGTTTCAATCCGTAAATGAAAAGGGTAATTTTGTACGAAAGTTGTTACAATTGAATAGTATGTTTGCATGTGTGTTGCTCTTCAGTTTAATTTAACAAGGTGTACCTATACTTCTCGGATAAGTTTACATTTTTTTAAATTCATTTATTTTATACAGTATGCAGTATTTGAAATTTTGGAATTTATTTACGTATGTTTTTTTTATATATGTAAACCTGAGAACAAGAACAGCGCACGTCCAATTTTTTGCCAAAATGTGGTAGTCCAATCTACTTGCATCAATATAATGCGAAAGTCAATACGAACTGCCACTATATATTACGGCATCTCTTTAGTATACGTCGGGCGCTTTATTTGGACCGTAAATGGAGCAGTCACATGTGGTGCTTGTTAAATACCTAACCTGTCTTCGTTCGCTATCGCTCTCTCGACATGCTGACAGTGATTTTATAGCAAAAAATCAATGGTAATTTGGAGAGAAACATGTTACTAGGATCTAACATAACCACGATTCCAATTCATGAGCCTGTGACTTATTTCGTTCGAAAAAATCACGCCCGACGTAAACTAAAGTAATACCTATATTACTTCGCGCACGTCTTTAAGAGACTTGCACCCTTTACACATGTCGATAAAGGTGATAATAGGGTGGAAGAAGATTCGTGCACAGATACAAAGTAATGTCAAACGAGTGAAGGCTGGTTATTCAAAATCCAGATGAGGTGTCATCCATTGCATCTTGCCATCGCCATAACGGACACAACAGGGTTATAGAACACTGTCCCCCTCCTCCATCTTCCAAAGTATTTACCACCAGATTGTAATTTATTGCAGCTATAACATTGCAATGAAGTTAAATTGTATAAAATGAATGCAGACGAGTGCAGATTTATACGTTATATAGCTGTAATAAATGACTAGTGGCAAGTAAATTTAAAAATCCATTCCTTAACAATGACTCTCTCTTGGAACAATACAGCTAACAAACCATAAACGGCACAAACGTGCACAGACCAAGTGAGGTCATTCCCCCACACAGAACACCTCCCGACTCCGCAGTAGTATCAGTTGGTAGAGCGTTTGCTTCGCATTCGAGGGTTATTGGGTTCGATACCAGCGGCTGACCTTCCTGACTAAGGTTTTTGTGGCTTTTCCTCAGTCACTGATGGCAAATACCGGGATGGTACCTTCGACTTGAATAATGATCAAATCTTTTCTCCTACCCTATTCCGGCTTTGAGCAGTAGATACCTACAGTCTATAAATGAATTAAAATTCCACAGTACAGTTAGTGATATATCGTTATCGACTGAGGTGTGTACATGTCTTTCTTTACATTTACGTACATTCACATTTTATTTTTAAAAGCCCTGAGGAAAACTAAAAACCGCCTGGGCCCACTCGATTTCAAACCCTGTCCGGATGTAGACCTCGGGGTGGCTGAGAAATTAGTGCACTCGCTTTTTGTGCGCGTGGGTTTGGTTCTATTCCCGCTGGAGGCAGCTGAACGGAATGGTGTGGAGACCACGTTACTTAAAAAAACTGTAGGTCCCGTCCGTAAAAACTCACCAGCTCGTTTAGGATATTAATAACACTTTAATCAACATCAGTAGTTAAATCCCATTCCAAAAATGATATATAAAAAAAAAACCTTGTTAATACCTAGCATGAGTTTTCTGTGATCAACGTCATTGCGAAATGTGATAAAAATCCATAGTAATCCGTGTAAATAAGGTAAGATTCGTGCCGTTGGCATGCTGTTCTGCAAGCACATTTCACATGATGTACACTGTGGTGTATATATACAGGGTGGCCCATTTTAATCAAATCACTAGAATATTGCAAAGCACTGAAAGAAAATACAAAAAGTGTGCAGTGGAACATGTCCTGACAGGGGGGGAAAAGCCTTCCATGCACAATAGAGTCATGTCACATGCACAGTGTTGCCACCTTTTCAAATGGCATGAAGGTTCTAGACTTTCGGAGGTGATAATATGAGTCATGATGATAAACAAAAAAGTTTATTTATATGAACGTGGATCAAATTCTGCTTTGTTTTGGAGATGCAGGGATTCCAACTTGGAACCCAAAATCAACGCCTAACATGCGAAGAAAATGAATAATTCTCAATAAATCAGAAACGACGCATTGAATGAAAATTTCGTTTGTGGAAATTTGTTTGTACCAACATGGTGGATATCAGGATTAAAAACAAAATGTCACCAGGTTATCAATGTTGCCGACCCTGTGTAACGTTTACATTTTTCAAATGGCACTACGTTGTATCATTAGGTATTTGGCATCCTCTAGTAATGATAAGCACACATCGCAGTGTTGCACACTGTTTATAAGACATAGGTTTTCTCGAGCTTATGCAAACTACGTAATTGCCTTGAATATTTCATCCACAGTTTGCAACACTGCGATGTGTGCTTTACGTATGTTGTTTATCATCACTAGAGGATGCCAAATACCTAATAATACAACTTAGTGCCATTTGAAACATTACACAGGGTTGGCAACACTGATAACCTGGTGACATTTTGTTTTTAATCCTGATATCCACCATGCTGTTACAAACGAAATTTTCATTCAATCCGTCGTTTCTGATTTATTGAGAATTATTCATTTTCTTTGCATGTTAGACGTTGATTTTGGGTTCCAAGTTGGAATCACTGTATCTCCAAAACGAAGCAGAATTCGACCCACGTTCATATAAACTTTTTGGTTTATCATGACTCATACTATCACCTCCTTAAGTATTGAATCTTCATCCCATTTGAAAAAAATAAAATATAAGTTTGTGTTGAGGTGGCAACATTGTGCATGTGACATAACTCTATTATGCATGGAAGGCATGTTCCACTGCACACTTTTTGTATTTTCTTTCAGTGCTTTGCAATATTCTAGTGATTTGATTAAAATGGGACACCCTGTATATATACTGGCATGGTTCTCATGTGCTCAGTTTCAATCAAAAGTGCGTCACAAGCTTTTGTATCTAATGCCTGAAATATACGAAGTATTATTCGATTTCATATGGAGAAACGTGGCAACAGCCGTTTATAATGTGTTTCGGAGACGATACAGTATAGCATACAGTTCACTGACTATCGGTCGCAAAGAAATTTATTTTCCGGATTCTTATTAACTGGGGAAAGTCCATGCCATGGCGTAAATCTTACCATAAGGAAAACGATGCTGTTCCTTAAATTGCGACCATATTTTTTCATGCAAGAGTTACGGTAACTTATCCACCCTAAACAATAACATTAAGAAAATTATGTTTGCCTTGTGTAGCAGGACGCTGATAGAAATATATAGCATTGCTTCTTAAGTAGCAAGTTCGTTTTTATTATTTCAAATGTAAACTTACCTTATTTTCCTGTCTTTTTCTTGTAGATTGCCGTATAAACAAAAGTTTTTTGAAGGATAAGAAAGCCAAAGAGAAGCTGCCTCCATCACTGAGGCTGGCAGAAGATGAAGACACAGGTTTCCTTGACCTTGGAGTGACCCCTGGCTTCCAGAAGTTTGTGTCGGAACGCTTAGCAAAGTTTATCGACAGGTAAATAAATCAATGAAGCTTTAGAAAACCATGATTTTTCATATTGTAAGCTCTTGTTCGGGTTGCTTGTCTTGTAGTGTTCATAAAGTGTCTCATGGACGTTTCGCTGTCTTAAGCATCGACTTCTTCAGAGACGTTATGGCGTGAATTTCAACTTTTTTATTGTTAATTTACATACTGGATTCAATCTAACAAGCATATGAAATAAATATAGTAGTGTAATCTTGACCAATCCAGAGTTAGGATCATACTCAGAATCAGCAGATCAAAGGGAGTTGCTCTGTCAGAACTTCAAGCGATGTGCGTAAAGGATTGGTAGCGGTTATGGCCTAACATTAAGTTATCTTCCTGCGATTTTTTGAGGTTTCGAGAGCTGTGTCATGATCGAGCTGAATAATGCTCTGATTAACGTTGGACACAAACAATATATCAGGCGGCCCGGGTTCAAATCTCGGCTTGGACGCTGAAGACTTTTCTTCAGTGACCCCATGCCTGACGCTGAGGTGCACTCAGCCTCCTATCAAATCGCTTACCCGAGTTTCCCTGCTATTTCTGGACACATGAGGAGGTTGGGAGTGGGACTTAACACCCTATGTCAGCTCGTGAGGTTGGTCGAGAATATGCGGAGCGCTACATTCACCTGCGCGTTGCACAGGGAATAGTTTTACTTTTTTCCCAATAAACAATAATAAAGTCACTCTAAGTCATAATAAATAATTATTTATAGGATGTGATTCACGTGCTACTGAGGGGCCACGGTGGCTCAGTTGGTAGAGTGCTCACCTCTGGTGCTAGGAGTCGTCGGATCGATCCCTGCTCATGTCATGTGGGCTTTGTGGTGGACAAACACCGTCTGCCTGGGTTTTCTCGGGGTACTCAAGTTTCCTCCCACTTTCTTCATCCCACCAATTCTTTCAACATCATTCATACAACCTGAGCCAAAGTTGCCTAAAGACCTTAAATAAAATTCCAAAATCATCATTAAGCGAGGAGATAGCTCGTTGGTGTCACAAGCTCATGTATTGGCGAATTTAGTGACGATTTAAAACGAACTTAAACTTTGAATATTAACGTGTTATCACAAAACTTGTACCTCGTTGTGTACTAATGGTTCACTGAGAGAAAGAGGGAGTAGGATTTGATGCAATAGTTTTAGGTTTCTGCTGTCAAGTACTGTGAAGCCTCTCTGTTGATCTGTCAACAGCTTTCAACTCAGGCTTACGTGGATGGTTGAGTAGAAAGGTCGCGGCGAGTCGAGTTCAAACCCGCATAGATCGTACACATGGCAGGGGCGGTGCCAGAGATAGAGAGAGAGGGCAGTTTATAATTTTGCAACTACTAGGGCTAGGATGGTGGTTGAGGTGTCGCCGGAAAGGTTTCGGCAAGACGGAGTTCAAACGCATGTTATTCATCCAGTTCGCAGGAACAATTTCGTGGGGAGGAATTTTCAACTTCGGAACTACTAGGGGTAAGAGGTGTCGTTGGGAAGGTCTCATCAGGACAAGTTGAAACCGTATCATTCATCTAGGGCGCAGAGGCTGTTCAAGAGATATGGGGGTGGTTGGATTTGTCGAGATGAGTCAAATCATATACATTGCACGGGTGGGGAGTTTATAACTTAGGAACTACTAGGACTAATAAGCTGGTTGAGGTGCCGTTGGAAAGGTTTCGCCGCAATTTTTGCAACACATAATCGATAATGCAAATAGGATGTTTGCTGCTGAAGCCTGTCGGAGCATGTATGCACAGTGTCACGAATCACTTGTTTAAATTCTTAAAATTTGTGTAAACTCACTGCCCAACATTTTTACGTACTTCCTTTGTTTTTGATAATTCTATGTATTCTGATGAGTAATCGTCCTTATAAAATCATGTCTCAATTTGTGTATGTGTAGCAGAGACTGTTGTACCTTGGAACAGTCTTATGTTTCTGACTCCCTAGGCTATCCGTACAATATGTTGTGTGTCAAGCTTCCCAGGCAGTAGCCTTCTGCTTTTGTTGTATGCCGGTGGCTGTGTGTTGAGTTCATTGAAGAATTAAAAAAAAAGCATTTTCGATAGTTAAAAGTTACTGTTTTCAGATTTAATTATGGTTTTATAGCGTCGTTACCGTAGCTGTTTTCTTTCATATGTAATAGTAACCGTATACAAGTGAATTAGATAAGTTTTTCTGTGACACAAATTTCCATTCTACATGCAACATTTTCAGTACACCATCATATTGGTGATTTCGTACAGCCTCTTGTACCATGAAACAGATACACATTTTGTACCTCGGAACATTCACTGTGAAGAACTGAAGAAAGAGAGATAAAGAGCACAGGGCACCAAAAATACATAACCAGAACAAAAAACGACAAATTATCACACATCTATGCGTTTATTAGGCCTTTTAAGGATAATCTAAAGCAAAGATCTCCCAACAAAAGATGGCAGCACTATCTTTGTATATGTCTAATGTGTTACACATTTCCTTGCTGCTCCTACAAATTCAAGCCCAGAGAGTTCAAACTTTCAGGGAAGAAAGCTCATAACCGATTCAAGAGCATGATCGATGCCGATTTTTTATTTTCTTCTTTCCTTCTTTGTTGTTGTTAATATCAAAACATAACAATGAAGCTCTTTCAACAATGAACAAAAAATAAAATTACAAATCGGCATCGATCATGCTCTTGAATCGGTTATGAGCTTTCTTCCCTGAAAGTTTGAAGTCTCTGGGCTTGAATTTGTAGGAGCAGCATTGAAATTTCGTACAACGATAAAAATACATTTACATATATACGGAGGTAGTGCTGACATCTTTTGTTGGAGATCGTTGCTTTAGATTATCCTTAATGATTCCTTGAGCGCTTAAAACGATTTTCATCATGTCTTTAGGTGTTTTATAAGTTCTTTTATAAAAATAGTTGTTTCACAAACTTTTACAGTTTACAGAGAAGTTAAATTAATTAGTTATTTCCCAAAATATTCGGAACAATTTGCTGGTAATTTTTAAGGAATTAAAAAACACTGTAAAAGAAAGAAAGCAGAATCCAAATATTGAAGCAGTTTAATTGAAAAACCTTCAACGTTTAAGAGCACAGACATGGAATTGAAAAAAAAAAAAAGTCCCGAAAACTATAATTTGGAAAACGTAAAAAGTGTTCCGTGGTACAATAATTTCCCCTATCATGGAAGTTATCAGTTTTGACGGTAGATGGTAGTTTGCACAAGCTTGTAGTCTCGACCAACGTTGGTAATCGTTCTGATATTTTGTTACGTAATTTTAAGAATAAGGAAAACTGCCTGAACAATGGTTTTCATGGTGTATTCTTCCGTAAAACAGGTTACGGGGTTCTGTCTTGTGACGTAAATGATGTACTCTTTTATCATTTCAATCTTACGTATAACATAAAGTATGGGAATTTCATGTGCCATATTTGTCCGTGTTTATTTGTCATACCATATTCAAGATTATTGTACTTTTATTGTTTTTGTAAAAAAAAAAAAAATATTAATAGAAATTTTGGAAATAGTCTCAAATTTCGTTATATAGTGTTAAATCTACTTAAAATTAGTTTGAATTTCAATTTACATATGGTCTTTAGGCATCTATGGCTCAGGCCGGGATAAAATTCATTCAGTCTTTCTTCATCGAAAATGACAAGCGTTGAATTACAAACCATTGTTCGTTTGTCGTAAGGAGTGGACATTACTTCCCCGAAACATTTAATACTTGGACTAAGCATTCTTGCGTGGTGCTACGCTAGTATCCTCAAACAAGGCAAATGTTGTGTTAGTTCCCTCAAACTAGGCCCAGGCCAACATTCTCTCCCCTATGCTATATCGACCTGAGTCTGAGTTTCCGAAGTTTTTTTTGGGATTATGTCGACCAGTAAAATATAGAGGGATATTGAACGTGGAATTCGCACGAACAGTAAAATCACCGGGCTATTTAGACACTACGGTACCGGTACAGGGTTCCCACTCACCTGGAATAGTTAGGGAATCCAGTTTAGCACTAAAAAGTCCTCGAAAAGTCACAGAATTTCACTAAAAAATGTCTTAAAGCCTGAAAAGTCAGGGAATTTGATCTTGGCAAATAAGTGGGAACCCTGCGGTACTTTATTCTCTGATTGGGCTAAATAATAATATCATATATTTAAGTAAATTAGGATAAAAAATGAATTTATTTATGGACTTTAGGCATCTAAGGCTCAGGTCGGGATGCAGGAAGGGGTCGATCAGGGCCTAAGTTTGAAGGTACCATTCCGACATTTGCCTTGTGTGATCGATCCCAGAACCACCTGAATGCTTAGCCACTGAGCTACGGTCGCTCTGTAATTAGGATAAGAGAACGGAATTAAAGAGTATTTCTTATGACTTAAAATATAGAAGCTTGCAATTTGAAAATCAATGCTTTTATATAAGTACAGTGGCTTTAAAAGGAAGGAAAGCCAAATCTCTTTTCAAAGTTTCTGAATGGACTCTTCCATTCCCTGTGGCCCATCGGCCGTGGCTCAGCGTTGGCTTGCGGGAGGTTCTGGTATTGATCCCATCTGTCGACCATCCTACCTGAGACTTTTCCAAGATTTTTCCTCAGCCATACCAGGCAAACAACGGGATGTTGGCCCTGGCCCTCTACCTTTCAACATCTTCTTCCCACCGTATCCCGGCCTGAGCTTAAGATACCTAAAGGCCTTAAAAATAAATTCAAATTCAATTGCATACCCTGTATTACAGAACCAAAGTCATTAAAAAATTTTCTGTAACTAGTCAACTTTACTGCATTGTCCAGATCATTGAAGAAAAAATCTGGAAGGTCATTATTTTTTTCAGCATGGGCACACACGTATCTATTATGATTTTTGTGTGTGTGTGTGTGTGTGGGGGGGGGGGTCCTACCTGTATCTAGGCATGAAGTGTATATCAAATACAGATAATTACGCCTAAAGTTATACTATTTTTGCCCTTAACTCTGAATTTTGTGGAGGTCCGGACCCACTCCCTAAATACATCCCTTAGCATAGAAACCCGATTTCTAAATCTAGACTTGTGGTTCTCAACCGGTGTGCCGCAAAACTTCGGAGACTCTGGTTTTGCTGGTAGAAGTAATGTAAATTGCACTCAATACGCTAAAACCTCGTTTATCTAGACTTTATGCGATCGTACCCGTTCCGGATAAACGAAATTTCGGTTAAATCAGATTTACAATTTTTCATGTTATAAACGCCTGCAAATACAGTTACTATTATTACTACTATTTTCTTTTACTATTATTATTTACAGGGTACAGGTAGAGAGCAAATACAGTACAGTACTGCACATTTACTTTGTGGGGAATTCATTAGACGCGTTTACTTGTGTACGATGTATTTTGAAATTGCCGAAAATTTACTTTAAAAAAAATCAATAAATCATTCCGGATAAACGAGATTTAGGGCCTACTGTATTTATTTTGAAAACGAACAAACAAAATATGTATAAGCCTAAACATATTTATTTTATAGGAAAATGATTGGTTTGTTTACGCTTTACAATTACTGACCAAGTCTCCCGCATTGTTGGCAAATCGTACATCGTGTGCCGTGAACAAAAAAGGGTTGAGAACCACTGATCTAGACTCTTTTGGGAAAATTTGTTGTTACTTAAAAAAAAAGTTAAGAGAATGGCTTTGAGTTGAAAACTGGTCACCTTACAACAATTTTACGGTACAGAGTTGCGTGACCGTTCAACGCCATACGATAAGGTTTATGGAACAGTATTTGTACTTAGTTGTTAAATTCCATTTGACTTCCATTTAAACGAGAAACTTTTCTTCTATTTTACAGTCAACTGAAGGAAGTAGACCATAGCCATGAGAGTATACGAAGAAGAGACTCGAGTAACGATCAGGGAGGTATTCGACTTCTGTCCAACTCTGCAGGATACATTTGTGATAACGATTCGAATAGAAACGGTGCTAGAAGACGACCTCTAGAGGCAGACACCTCCAGTGGTAGTGACATCGACGAGGAGGAACGAGATAAATTCCGCGCAGCAGCGGTGACACCGGATTGGGTCATCAACAAGAAAGGTGCTTATGGGAAGTGTTCTGAGAAAGGGGAGGTCATCACAGTAGTTCAAAATGACGAAATGGTGCCTAAGAAAAAGAAAAAGAAGCAAAAATCTGGAAGTGACAAGACAAATGATGTGAGTTCCAACTCATTTCCCACTCAGGAAAGTGCTTCCCACGTTTTTTCAGAACCGTCCGCCGAAAACTGTGTAGATGTTCAATTAGAAACCGGTAAAAAGAAAAAGAAGAAGAAGAAGCGTAAAGCAGAAAATATCGTGTCCGATGATGGTGTTACGACTGCCGAATATGCTGATGTGAATGGAGGAATTTCTCCACAGTTTTCAACACCAGATGGCGTTGATATGGAACTAATTGTGGGTGCCAAGAAAAGAAAGAAGAAGAAGAAAAAGCATAAGGATGAAATAGAGACTGTGTGTGACGTTTCTCCCGAAAAATATGATATAAAAGTCTCCCGAACTGAATCTTATATTGTAAATAGTGATACGGCTTGTATTGAAAGCGATTCAGAACACGGTGATGCGAACTTGAATCCTTCTAAGAAGAAGAAGAAAAAGAGTAAAAAGCACAAGCACACACATGTAGAGGGTTGACATGAAGTAAATTATTGTATTGTTATGTAAAGAATTCTTTTTTTGATGTTGTTTTGCATGTTGTACTAATCCTTAACGATAATTGCTAACGTGCTTCTCTGGTATCCGAAAGGTCCTGGGTTAATCACCTTCTTCCGGATTGCCTTCAGTCACTTAAATGAATGCCCTTCATACTTTTAATTAAGGCTAAAGTCTTTACTATCCTCCTTTTCCTGCCCTAGGTTCTGGTACACTCAATAAATGACGAGACTGCTGAGATCTTACGTCTGTGAATCGCTGCTGTCACCCAAGAATTTTAATCCATTTTGGGGATTTTTTTTCCTGGTCGTAGGTCTCGGAAAAGAGGAAGTTTTAAACTCTGTTGTTGTAAACTTGGGTTGACCCCCTCCCCTTCCCCAAAGGTTTGCGGCTGGTTACGGCCCTGAATGGAAAAAGTAAGCCGAAACGACGGTAGAAGGTGAACTGTGGTGGCTGTCTTGAGCAGGTCACCAGTCAAAGAAAACAAGATGTGACAGAAGGAACCAAGCCAAACAAACGAATTAAAACTCAGCTGTGTACATCCATGATCCAATGTGATAAATATCTCTATGTAAGTAACAATGCGCGTGTAAATGTTTCAAGCATATGACCTTAACAAAGGAAACCTTATTTTATTTAAGACACCCTGACCATGGTTTAGTTCAGATTGTGTGTGTGTGTGTGTTCTTTAAATTTATTGTTTGGTTTCCGGTGTCACTGCTGCTGCGCTGAATTTAGACTTCAGACATTATATTGAAAAGAAATGTCCAAGTTGGAATTACCGAGCATATTAGAGACGCAAGAAACTAAAACCCGGTTTCGGGAATGTCTCAGAATTTAAAAACAATTTATGGGGTTCTGGGACTGTCCCAGCATTTAAAACAACTTCTTATGGGGGTTGGGACGTAAAATTGACTGAAAGCTATCTTCTGTTCAAATAAAACCAGATATTTTTTTGTTAATCAAAATAAAATTTTGTTTTTCTTTATTAATGCCATGCTTAAAACATTATTTCGCATTGTCTAATCAGCATATCTGCTAAGTATCACTGCCATAGGTTCATTACAGCCCGTACTGAGACACTGTGAGTAGTGTCACTTCAACTGTAACAACCTGGTATATAAGTTGGGTTAGATTCAAGCGTCATATTTTGCAATATGAAAGTTGGATTAAAATAAGTTATATACAAAAACAGAACTTGGATTAGGTTAGAAAACCAAAAGTTGGTTTAAAGTAATAAGTCATGTACGGGAGCATTAAGTTTAAAGAGAAAAATGTCAGGGAAACAAGACTTAGGTTAAAGTATCAACATTCGTGTAAGTCATACAGAGTATATAAGCTAGGTTAGGTTAAAAATGTCGAATTTCGGTAAGTCATATCGGTTATAGATGATCAAATTGCAGTAAGTCGTATACAGTATGTAAGGTAGGTTTGGTCAAATTGCAGTAAGTCACACACACTATATAAGGTTAAAATCTATAACTGCAGTACGGCGTATACAGTTTCAAAAAGTCAATTTCTAGTAAGTCACTGTACGTCATAGGAGAACAGGGCTTTAAAAAGTTGAGTTTAGCATGTGAAAGTTTGAGGTGAAGGTGAGCTGTAGGGTACGACGGGGGAATTGGGAGGAAATTTTTGTTTTCTTTAGTTTCTCCTGTAAATATCACATCACAGAAGACAGTTACACTAGTTTGTAATGTGTTTAAAAAATTCTGAAGTTCAATCTAATTACTCTTCGGCCTAAAAAGAAAAAGAAAAGACAAGTTTTATCGAATGCAAATTAGAATGACAACTAACCTAATTAAAATTATAACAAGGAAACAGTATTTGTTTGTTGCATTGAAAAACATTATTAGACATTAAGTTTTACTTAATATCAGATGGAAATCAGTTCGCCTTAGTACTTTGTGTATGCACCTCAAGCCTTTTTAACGGCTTCAACTATTTTCGGTATTGACTCTACGTAAGTTTATGACGTGTACTAAGCTAAACTTTGAGATACCAAACATGAGCAATTTTGTACATTATTTGCTTTTACCAGTAGAGCAGAGCAATATTAATAAAGTTCTGAAGCCGTAACCGACCACAATTTCTGAATGGGATTCAATATCTGGTGAATTGGGATGCCAGTGTAACTGCTGAGTGACCAGATCTGGGATACACCGCTCTACAACTTTACACCGTTGACAGCTGACAATCTGATTATGAAATATGTTTGGTCCAAGGTTTTCCACAGTGAAATCCTCCATTCGTGTACTCAAAACACATTTTTTTAAGTATTTCACAGTGTGCTAATCTATCGATTGTTCATATTCAAATCTTATTTCATCCCCACCCCCACCCTTTGGAAAATATTCCTCCCCACATCATTCCACTTCGCTTCCACAACACAATGCTTCTCTTAACTCCTTCCGTAAGTCCACCCACAGTTTTTTTTTTTTTTTTTCGAACTACCACCTTTACCAAACTCTCAAGGAAGGGTCACGGTTCTCAAACACACAAATCCTCTTCACACCTAAGCAACATAACGAGATATGTAATTACCAAAATTGAAGGTCCAGGGGGAGGGGAGCAAGGGGCTCCGGAACTTCGAATGTCACAAAACTGTATAAAAAGGCAGCAGTGAGGCTTTCATGGAATATCTTGAAAACGGGAAAAGGAATCAAAATAAAACTTGCACAACATAGAACTGACCACAAGTAGTAACAAAAACCATAAGCAGTGTTGCCAACGTAGAACAAAGTTACAATTTTTGAAATAGCATTATATACCAATGAATGCACAGTGGAAAAGTACTGGCAATAGAAAAGAAAACCGTACAAGTTGGTTGCACAGTGCTGCAAACTATGGAAGATATCTGAGCTGAAAGTTGTCGGGTTAGAAAATATATGTGGAGAGACAGGCCAATATGCTGGTATCTGGAATGACAGTAAAAACGCTAATCAGCACGTATACTACCGAGGGTTGGGGAGTAGTGAAAGCACTGTCACCACTGAATGGAACCGCGTGTCAAGTAAGATATATTTAAAAGGCACTGGTAACAAACAAAAGAACATTGTGAACGCTGGTACCTTAGTGTTATAATTTTGGTTTTAGTGTGATATATCTTCCATAGTTTGCAACACTGTGCATTAATTGGTATTTAAGGCTAAATTCTAACTTTGTTCTGCGTTGGCAACACTGCTTATGGTTTTTGTTACTACTTGTGGTCAGTTATATGTTGTGCAAGTTTTATTTTGATTCCTTTTCCCGTTTTCAAGATATTCCATTAAAACATCACTACTGCCTTTATATACAGTTTTGTGACACTCGAAGTTCCGGAGCCCCTTGCTCCCCTCCCCCTGGACCTTCAATTTTGGTAATTACATATCTCGTTATGTTGCTTAGGTGTGAAGAGGATTTGTGTGTTTGAGAACCGTGACCCTTCCTTGAGAGTAAATTTCTTTTTAGCTGAGAAAGTCGAACAATTGTCCAATGTTCATACAAACGTGGTTTCTTTGCAGTCTCTCTTTTCGTAATGCTCTTCTCAGAAAGGCCTCTTAGCACTGTTCGGTGTGAAATTTTATGTCTCAATTCTTCCATCATAGAAGCTATCTGTCTTGAACTCACTTTCCTTTTGTGCATTGCTACCATTTTCATTGTCCTACACAACATGGACCTGGTTTTCTTTTCTGCGACCGTATCAATCCCTTAAACTTGACATCCTAGATTCTGTTTACTTTTTTTAAACCCATTTCCGACTGTTTTATGATCAATCCAAAGCCGTCTAGCAATTTCGCTATTGGATATTCCTTCTGCATTCAGTGCAAAATCTTGCCCTGATTCCTTGGAGTTGTGATTTCTCTCGTTTTGATGCCTTAGAAACACAATATACATCACAGTCTGATAACACACTTGCTATTGTTACGAAACAATAGAGAAAAGCAACAATAGCTGTCTAAAACTCATTAGAGAAGCAACAATGGTATCACCTGACCACAGAAATTAAAATATCGGGCTCACGTAAGTAAACACTTGTGGTGGACAGTGAAACAAAGGAAAGTGCTAATCTTTACTAATTTCTATTGTATACACTTTGCCCTACAAAGACAGTGTTGAAAGCAATTAAATTAAAAAAAAAAAACTATCTGAAACACTGTCGTGAACATGCATGATAAATATAATTCACATTTTGTGCACGTGGGAGGCAAATTCATTGTAGATTTATCTGTGAAACGATATCTATCATAGAAAATTCAATCTACAGTAATCAGTTAACTGCTACATTCTTCTAAAATAACTATCATTAGCGCCTCTGAAACTTAAAAGCTGATTTATCTTGAAATGTGTGAAGAAATACTTTAAAAAAATGCAAGTGAGGGTATTTCTTTTTGGACCGAAGGGTAATGGTTTTATGTATGTATATCTGCTTCATTTACAGAGTGATTGGGAGGCGTGGGCATAGTCAGCGCTTGCATTATAAAACAGCCGTTTACGAGAATAAGCTTTAAGTAAGCCATATACGAAACCGAGTATAAAAATTCGATGACATAAGCCGCATACGTTAATGGCCATCACGTAGGTTAGGTTATAAAAAGTTAAATTTTACATACAAAAGTTGGGTTAAAATAAGCTGTATATGAGAACGACCATTCGAAGAACAAGGACAAACATTAGGTTGAGCTCCAATAAATTTTACACACGGAAGTTCGGTTATATTTTGCCCGGGTTTCGGAGTACGGTATAGAGTGGTGGTTATTATCATGCGAGGCACGAATATTTAGTTATTTCCTTAGTAAAGTATAAATTTTGCGACCTGTATACATGCATATCGTAAGAAAAAGTAGGGCTTCCAGATGTCACCGTTCTACTTTCGTTGCCGTACTGACTATGAAACGTTACCACAGTTACGCAATAATAAGTGAATGCTAGAAGTTCTCACGTATACTTCGATAGTAGCGACAGTTGCGGCCATTCCTCGTGCCCTACCTGTTTATTAATGTTAGCTTTCAATAGTCAATAGGTCCAAGCGAACCCTTGCCTTTTCTAACACACTTCGAGCACTAGACACACAAACACTGTGTACGCTAAGAAGATAGGGTCATCCAGGGCCTTAATGTAAAGCAACGATCTCCAACAAAAGTCGCCATTGATCGAACTCTTGAATTCGTTATGAACTTTCTTCCTTGAAAGAACTCTGTAGGCTTGAATTTGTAGCAGCAGCATTGAAATTTCGTGCAACGATAAAAATACATTAGACATAGAGGTAGTGCTGCCATCTTTTGTTGGAGATCGTTGCTTTACATTAACCTTAAAGAGAAAATCGCTGCAGTAATTACAACTGCAGCTCAAGACACGATTCAGAAGACGTGGCAGGAGATAGGATATCGTCTAGACGTCTGCAGAACTACAAATGGCGCCCGAATCGAAATGTACTAAGTCTAAAACTTTGAGCAATTTAAGACGCCAATTGTTTGTATCCATTAATGACTTTTTTTTAAATAATAATTTATAATCCCCTGCAATCTTTATCGATTACCCAGTAGTAAAAAAGAACTTAAAATTACGAACTTTCGGGACCATCGTGACTTCTTTCTCAGGTATAAAAGTACAGAAAAGTGTGAAGTAAAAAAGTGATACAATGTAGACAAGAATAAATATACCATCAATATCAAGATAAATGAACAAAAGTTTCGGGAAACATAAAATTAGTAGCTGATACAACTGATAAATGGAATAATTATAAATTAATTCATCCGCTACCACGAATAGATAATAAGTTGGATCGTAGCACCACGGGACATTTAAAAATCCCTGCTTAATGCACGTAAGCCATTAAGAAACAGTAGTAGTATAAAACAAAACGTTTATTTCAAGATATAACAGGTAATAAATAAATATATTTACAGTTCATGAGATCAAGCATCTCAAATAGTATTAAAACTATGAATTATCCTGTTTGCGTAACAAACGTAACTTTTCTTCGTAATATTCCGCTTTCAACGATTGCGTCCTTTTCTTCATTTCTAGTACTTCTTTCTTCAACTGTTGAACTTCCAATTCTACACTACAGTTTCCTAACATCGTTTTATTTTCTCGATCTTCGACCGATTTTCTTCGTTTGTCAGCAAGTTCTGGTAAATCCGATCTGAAAGGATCACTCTCACTTTGTTCCTTTGACCTTGAATTGTTCTTTTCTGCACTGCAACGACTTAATGGCGTCTGCATCGACTGTTTTTCAGTAACTAAACTTTGTCTCAGGTAGCTACGAATCTTCTCCTGACTTTCTTTCCCAGCAATCCGCTCTCGTCGTTGACATCCAGCAGACTGTCCTAAAGAACGAAAAACAAACTTTACTCATCCAAAATTCCATGTTGATATGTCAGTTGTGTGAATAGCTATAGACAAAAATTTCATGCATGTCTCTAGACAATATTTCGCAACTTTGCAGAGATGCACCTCCTGTGTGTAACATGTATGAGCGAAAATAAAATTTAAGATTAATAATTCCCATTGGGTTAACAAAAATATCCCTCTCCGGGATAAAACGAGGGAACTTTTTTTTAGGTAAATATCAGGACAATATTTTCCACAAAGGTACGTCAAATTATTGTGCATATCACTACATGTCAACAAATATACACGATATTTCAATATATTTATTTTTGCAATAGTAAAAATTAGTTATAGATATGCGGCAAGACTTTTGTCCATGACTGTACTATTGTTACCTATTTAAATAATCTAAATACAGCCGATGGCGTTGGACCAACAGCTTCTCAATCAGCACAAACCGGTGTATCACCAATATCTCACGCCAAAAACCTGTTTTGGTCAGATGTCGTGTTAGTTCTATGCAGGTGCCGAAAGAAAAAAAAAACATAGTTTACGTTAGTACTTTCAATTATCTTCTTAAGGCTTTATATATCAGCGGTGCTGTCTATGTTATTGTTGATCGTGTGCAGTGTTGGTCTTACGTCGGTGGCATATTTTTTCTGACGCCCAAAAACCACACAACTGTAGACAACGGAGTGTAACGTAACGTCAGGTTTGGTTTCTGCATCACGTAGGATAATAAAATCTAACCTGACTTAATAAAATCTAACCCAAGGTAGCTAAAAACAAGATAAGGTGAGCGAGAATTAAAATACGAAGCGCGGGCTTGCAAATGCGAGTTGTGTGATATATCAGAGTGTGGTTTGGTTTTATCCTTACGTATGTGTTTTTTGTTAGCTTTAGTGTATTTTGTGCTTCTTAAATTTCTTTTACAACATGCCATCAGCGTGTGCTCTTGCTACTTGTAAAAACAGAGGTAAGGTGCGTGATAAAATAATAACATACCATAGGTTTCCGAAAGAAAAAAAAAAATGTTCACAGCAGGTGGATATATTTGTGTTGGAGGGCTGACATTTTTAATCCGGACAATCCATATATTTGCTCTGAACATTTTGATGAATCAGATTACGTTCGGGATTTGAAAGCTGAACTGCTCCGTTTATCCAGGGAAAAATTAAAAGATTCTGCCGAACCTCATTTGTTATTGTTTACGAATACATCGAATGCTAATTATACGGACGATCGAAACAAAGCATGTAGCGCAAGATATGAAGAGAGAAATCTGCTACAAGCAATGATCCAATTGTAAGTGACGGTCAATTTGAGGCATTGATGCCGGAGAATTGTTTATTAAAAACGAACGTTTCAGATGCAGAGGGAAAGATTCTAGCTTTAGAAAACAAAATATCTTGTCTCGAAAAAGAATGATCAAAATTTAAAAAGGTAACGTGAAATGGTTCTAATGGCGCATGTAAGACCTGGGAAAATGATGCCCAGTATGTGCTCTATGAATTGGTCTCCGAACGCAATACAATTCTATTCTATCGAAAAAGTGCTTTGATTATCTCTGAAGAGTTTCGTGTTATCCTCTCCCTGGTCCCCGCACTTTTCACAGACGCCTTAGTGCGATAACATGTCCACAGGGTTTATTACATCTTAGTTTGGAAATAATGTCACACGAGGCACAAAATTTAATGGTGATATGTGTTACGATCCTGCTTCCGATTGTATCTATGGTCCCTGTAATTATGTTCAAGTAATTATAGTCCGTAGTATAGCGAAAAACTGGAAACAACGTATCATTTATCAATTCGATTTCGCCGTCGTGGTTAACAGAAGTAATCAAAGCTGTTGAACATACTGGCTTTAAAGTTCGTGGCTTTGTAGGTGACATGGGAACTCAAAATCAAAACACTTTTTAAGAGTTTAAAAAAGTGTATATCAATACATATTAATATTGACCACACATACATTATGAATCCAGTAGATCCCGACCGCAGAGTATGGGCATTCTGTGATATTCCTCACGCTTTTAAAGTTACTAAGAAATGATCTACTTGATCATGGGTGCAAACTGAAGTCAGGAGAAATTATAACCAAGACTGTATTAGAAAAAAAAAACTAGTGACGGATAACAGCGCTTTAGATTGTCAGTATTGCCACAAGTTGACAGCAGCCCACTTACTTGTTTCAGGGGCGGAACGACAAAATGTTATAAAAACTGAGGAATTGTTATCGGTCACCGTAGCCAAAGCAATTCTCCATACGTATTCTGAAGAAAAAAGTACAGCAGGGATCATTGCTATAGTTAATGACGGTTTCGAGGTTTTCAATTCCAGAATACCAGTAACTCAGGTCTGTGTTTTTAAAAGTACATACGGAATAAGGCGTGGAAAAGCACAGAGTCAGAAATTAGCGACATTGTTCCAATCGATGCGAGTTCTAGGAAAAACGAAGATCCTGCCATTTCAAACAGCGTTTCTTGTTTCCAATTTAGTTATAAAGGTTTCTTTGCCGACTTTCAATGTGAAGGATTTTCGTTCCTTATGACTTCAAAATTAAACCAAGATGTTTCTGTTATCCGAGGTCTTGGCAAATTTTATGATCATCCGACTCCAGTTTCTGTTATTTCTAGAAGAAATGAATTGTAATTTGAAAAAATGTGTTGTAAGATGTATTTAGAACGGGCAATGTGACACAAACTGAGTCGAAGTGCGTAATACTCAGTTCTACAGTAATCAAAGATGCTATCGAGGACGACAGACGCATTTATTTCTAAGTCAGAAGTGAATCATAAAGAAGATGAGTGCGATGAAGAAGTCTTTGAAGAATCACTAAATGAAACTGATAATTCTACTTCCAACCGTGGTAGCATTAATTCGGAAAATCATTTGCCGAGAATGTGCGAAAAAAAGCGAACTTGTCACAAAACTTGCTGGCTATTTATCTTACAAGTTAAAAAAGAAATTTCCTACTGTGTACAAAAAAAATAAAGATTTTTATGACGAGGAAACCGGACTATTAAGGGCAGAAAATGACTGGTTGGAATGTGTTTCGCGCGGTCATCTTATCCGACCTTCAATGTCGTGGCTGCGTCTAATTTGGAAGTTTGAGAGTTGCTTTAAGAAAATGTAGTCGCGTAGCGCAGACCCTTACAAACATTCTGAAAGAAAAACACGATGATTTACACCCATTTTGTTGAGAACTCAACAAAAGAAGACAAGCTGAGAAGCGTCAAAAGTCCATAGACGCTAGCAAGCGAAGAAAGGCCAAGAAGATGAAGAAAACTGTTGCATAAGGTAAGTCAAAGGCTCTTAAATTCATTTTGTCAATTAGCTTATGTCGCTTCTGTGCGTTAAACGCATGGTTGCAGCTCGTGTTCGTATGATGATGTTATCGTACCCTCTTGCTCTCTTGACTGCAGCTGACGTCATAACAGCGAGATTGCAGACGACAAACGTACGCGTAGCACCTACCTTGTTTTGAGCTTCCTTGTTCTAACCTATGGTAGTGAATTTTATGATCAAGCTTTCCATTGCGTCTGAAGAAAAAATAATCTAATCTCACTTTTCTAATCTATTTAATTTCTCTAAAGCAGAAAGAATGAAAATGAAATGTTTCTTAAAAAAAATAAAATAAAAGTGAGGTGGCCGGATTTCGAACCAGGATTCACCAGTACACGGGTCCGATGCGCTCTCCACTGGGCCACTATTTAAAAGCTGGTTCTACGATTTTGAATTTAATTTTCAAGGCCTTTAGGCAACTTTGATTCAAACCGGATGGATGTTGATGGAATGAAGAAAGTGGGAGAACCCCGAGAAAACCCACGCACACGGTGTTTGTCCACCACGAAGCCCACATGGCACGAGCAGGTTTTGAACCGACGACCCCAAGCGCCAGAGGTGAGTGCTCTAACTGTTGGTCCTATGAAACTAACCTAACAAAATAGCACTAAAAAAATAGATAAAAGGAATACATACAGGATTGTATCAGTACCTAGATCAGGCGTGGCCAACTTCTTTCTATACGAGGGTCAGTCAATATATGATGAGTGGTAGCGTCACGGGCCGTGATCTGAAATAATGAATGTAACTAGTATACCAATCAGAAAATCTGCGGTCGAAACTAATAGCTAAAATAATATTTAATATAGTATTTACTTTGCCACAAAATTACATGACAGGCCGCATGCGGTCCGCGGGTCAACTGTTGGCCATGCCTGATCTAGATGAAAGATTTATGTTTTAGAATGTAACTACAGCAGCATTCCTTTTTATTCACATCCATAGCAAGATTATTAAACTCGGATTATGCGCGATAGAATAAGGAAAGCTTTTGATGGATTCGGAGAAGCAAACGGTTAGAACATTTTGTGCTGTTTACCGTTTACAACTCTGAACAGGAATTTAAAAATCAGCCAGTCTAGCCTCCGTCGAGTTGGTGACTGAATATTTAGAACTTCAATCAACCTATTACTTTCTACATGTTGTAGTCTAGGCGGCCTGGGTTCAAGTCCCGTCCAGGACGCTAGAGGCTATTGTCGCAGTGTTCCCATGCCTGGCGTTCAGCCTCCTATCATATTGAATACCAGAGTGCCCTTGGTATTCCTGGGTACCTTGGGAGGTAAAGGCGGTCGAGCATGGGACTGACCACCCCACCTCAGTTTCTACTGTAGCTCGCTACCTCCAAATCCAACATGCGCTGTTCACGGCGCGAGCATATCGCTTTACCTTTTTACCTGTATTCTAGGATCTCAGTGCCTGACAGTTCCCAGGAAGAAGTTTGGAACTCCTTCTATCTTTGATAGAATAGGAGGTGGTACCATAAACCAGGTAGGTACCATATATATTATTTTATACTTCATTTTTTTCAGAATTTTTGCATATAAAGGATTCACTTTGTTAGTAACATTTTTTATATATATAAATATGGATTCAACCATGAATCACATACAAGCATATTATTTTAGACTCTTACTGCTGAGGTAGTATATTTTACGAATTCGTTTTCTTTTAAAATGATTACGTAGTAACGTTCTCTAATATTTTGCCGGTTCATTTTCCAGAACACACCTCACAAACATATCTTCACTTCAGACCCTCTCAACAATTGCGTAGCAACTGCAGCAAGTTCCAACTTGTACTGACGCTACGGCAGGAGTTTACCTAACCCATGTGAAAAGTGAGACAGCAGCGTTGCCGGTTTTTGCACAGTGCTGCTAGACTCATTACTTTTCTCATAGACCATGTCAACTTTTAGCTTCCGTAACAGGTGAAGGTCTGATAAAGATCATCGAAATATTTCAACTACGGTTTTGCTATCGATGTGTCCAGGTAAGGAACTTAAAAATTCGTAGATGTTGAAACGTGGCGTTTGTGCAATAAATATTAACTGCATTTTGTATCCCTCTCTAACAATAAGCGTTAAAGTGAACTCTCAACCGCTTCTACTTGTCCTGGGAGTTAGGTCACTGAACTGTATTCAAAGGAACACATAATTCTGAAACATAATAAAATATAGGTTACTACGATATTACCCTTGCGATAGCAGGGAGTCCAGTGAGCAGTAACAAAATAAATTCCCTGACTCTTTGTGGTTCTCCAGACTAAAATCTCATTTTCTAGATTATTGTCGACACACTTCTTTAAGGGAAAAAATAAGCTTAATTTTTAAGTTTCACAGGCAATAGCTGGATCAACATTTGAAACAGTTTTGGATAGGTTAAAAGCAAGGGATGACAGACGCATTAACGTGAACACCAATTTTTAGAAGCATGTGCAACACCCTTCTTTGTTCCACTCGATGTGCAGGAACATTAAGATATTATACTGAGTGAACATTCCCTGATTTTAAAGAAAATTCCCTGACTTTTCTAGGTTTTCACGACCGCCGAACACCCTGATTATGACCTAATATAGCTTCCAAACCTGCTTTAAGAACTTGTCAAACTCTGGTACAACTTGGAAAACGATGCGCAAGATGCACTGGAGAATTCAGGACTATATATATCTGTACACAGGGGATGAAATACATCGGACGAACCAAAAGAAATAATGAACACAATCCTGACTATATGATAAAGGAAAGATATAACGTCTACGCATACGTTAGGAAATCAGAATAAGATCCAATGTTACCAGTTTATTTAATATGCAATTCAGATTCAGTATTAAAGATGGAAGAATCATTTGCTATTTTGAAATCAAAGACCTAGTAAATGTAGTTGGTCAAGGAAAAAGTCTACCCATGGAGCGGAGCAAACAAGGGGGTTGAACATGTTTGCAGGAATTGGTGTTCCAAGCTACAAACGATCGGTTACTCCTTACTTTTAAACTAATTAAAGCTATTTCATGCATCAATCCTGCTATTGCGTATGGAAGGTAAACTTAAGCTCAGTTTTCTACCTTTACTTCAAGTTAATGTCTATGACAATCCGGAAGATTTTCGAATGGAAAACCTGGAAAAGTCAGGGAATTTGTTTTCTTACTACTCACTAAGCACACTATATCATCTCAGGACGAAAGTGAATTTGCAGTTCAACCACTACCTTTGTTTACATTAAAAGCCTTCACATTCTAGTGACCACACGTCATGTTCATCGGTCTAAGTAAACTGTCGTCATACGATGAATTACTGAACCGTCCTTTGATTCCCATCTACGCTAGTTTTAATCCCGTGTAAGTTTCACCCATTGTGAGTTGTGTTCATCAGACGAAACTCGATTATAGAGCTAGCCAAATGTCGTGCAGCATCCTTGTTCTTAAGGACATGTCCCGGCAGGTCTTTTCGATCTTCTTTTTCTAAATTACTTAACATTAGGATACAACTGAAGAGCATATATTCAAAATCTCTCTTGTCATTCCAGTGAATTCGTGGTAAAAAGACTATTGCAGTCTAATAACAAACTAGCTCTCTATTATGCTAATAAGGTGATTCTTTCAGCGACATTTGTTTAAGGGTTTTGAGTGTGTACGAATAATATCACGGCCTGAGATGCCTAAAAGCCATGGGCGTGGAGACGGGACGTCGAACGGGTCAGTCGCTCCCCTGGAAAAGTAGTGAGCATGATCTAAAGTAGAAACAACACTAGTACGCTAAAAAAAAACCCTTGTATAATAAGGAAGATTCTATACCTATCAAGTTTGTCGAAAAAACAACTGACTATCGCATATGTTACCTCGTGACGTCCGTTGTACTTTTGAGACACCTGATTCGTTTTCCAGTTCTTCTGTAAAGTGAAAAATTTGCAGAGGTTCGTAGTTGCATGTAATAAAGAAAATTAATTTTTATTTTATTACAACTGCTACAAAAGCGTCTTTTATGTAATGGAGAGTCTTTTTCCACTCATTTGTGTGACCTTTAGTGTAGTCACGAACGAATGCTACAAAAAAAGTAAATAAAAGCGAGACATAACCATGTTTTTCGATTTCCATCTTCTATTTCTGATTATAAGCTCGGAAGGAGTATTGAACGCATCGCTTGCCTTCGAAAAATCGTTGTCTTATCACTAATAATGACTAGTCTATATTTAAATGTTCGACAGTAACCTCTTCGTTAACACAGTTAACTGTTTATCTTGTACATTTTCAGCTGAAAAATATTGCTCTTGCTCGATGAGTCCTCCCAGCCTCTCCGTTCCTCAGACTCCATCAACAAAGGGGAAGGAGATATACTGGGAAGAAGCCTCTTTGAATACCCGTATACACTCATATGTTCAGAACTTACGTAATATTACAAATATAGTTATTTCATTATATTGCAAGCGTTTACTTGAATCAATTGACTAAACTGAAATTATTAATTCTGTTCACAATTTTTATGAATTTTTGTTGCGATATTCATGTTTTGGAACAACATAAATTAGACACACTTTGGACATGTTTACTAAACAACATAGCTAAATTACTGCACGTAAACAAATATAGATTTAGAATACATTTGGAAAGGATGGTTCTGTCACCTTGAAGAACATTTCCAAACCGAATTAACCGATTCCGGTGAACAACATCGTTTAGTGTTATTGAAAGCATTTAGTATTCGTAAAATTCCTTATTTCTTAATCTCTCTTTACTAGCAATTGTTATTCGCACGGAAGAAATATTAATGTTTCCACGTTTTGTAATAAAGCGGAGAAACGTTTTTACGTAAACTTCTTTCACACTGGAGTACAGAATAGTGCCTATATTTTATCTTTCTTGCTTTCCCAATAATAATAATATATATATGGCGATTGGCAACATGGCGTTTCCCTAACACCACTCCCGCACCTGTCCATTTTCCTTCCTACCAGTTGAAAACGCAATTGCGAAAGGTACTAATTTTCTATAGTGTTTGTGAAGTTCGTGTGCTCCTATCTCAAGATTTCACTATGGAAGTATCCTTTTTTTCTACCCTGTCTACTATCTTTTATACTTTGTTTCCCGAACACCTGTTTGTTTGTTTGAACACGATTTAAATCTACATGTGAGCATTGATTTCAACCAAATTTTGCATAAGTGTTCCTTGGATTCAAACGTAGGAGCTTTAGGTATTTTAAGTTATCGGAAGTGAATGCGCCACGATTTAATTAATAAAAACAATAATTTTATTGCTTATAATAATGAAAGAAATACATCGTTTCTATTTTTCATTTAAAACAATGATCAGAAATAAATAAATAGTTTACATACTTAAATTCAAATTTGGATTGTTGTACATAAAAATATTTAATGTTTTAAACCATTATAGTAGCAATTGTAGTAGTATTAGTAGTAGTAAGACTATTAGTGTTGCCAACGTATTTTACTCACCCCGCACCAACGGGCGGGTACTCTGGCTAGTAATAATATAATATGTGACTTTCACCTAGAATCTATGCGATATATTAATTTTTACAGCTCGTGCTAACAGTACAGAGAAATACAGGCAATTAACCCCTCCCTACAAGAAAATTTTCTAGCGATGCCCGTGCTCTAATTCAAGGAACGATATGAACGGTTTGTTGTTTCTACAGGAACATGGCTAACAATAATCGTGTATCCAAAAACTGCATTTCGAATACCAACCAAACAGACCGTCTTTTATCAGAAGTGTTTTCACTTTACTTGACGTATTGTCTCGTACGGTTATGTTGCATCACTGACGATGCTGAAATAGAAGTTTTTAGCTATTTCCATTCCTGTGTTTTACCTCGTTCCAAATCCTTTTTCCTTGAAAAAGAACTCAAAGCGGTATCGAAAGCTTGGAGTTAATTTTACTCCATACGACGCCGTCATCATGGAACTAGCATTATGATTTCTAATGTTTGTTGCAGGGAGCTTATGGAAATTATTTGTGTCATTATTAACTAGATTACCTTTATTTACCGTTACTAGAATTTGAGAATGTATTAGTATACTGTCTAATAATCTACTAAGCTCTACAATTACATGCTAAAGTAAACATACCTTTAACATTAGAGCCGTCAGCGTTAGGATTACCGTCAACTTCCACTAACTCAATATCCAGAGGCATATAATCTGAAACTAAGGGAACACAGTTTAATAATTTTTATAATTGAAGGGTGTGAGGCAAGAACATGGTAACCCACAATGTTAAACTTTTAAGAAATTAGATTTTTACTGCTGCACAAGTCATTTTCATTGGCTGAAAGCTGATTTTTCACGTAAAGCTATACATAAAGGCTTAAAATAATTGTACCAAATCAAAATAACGAATTTCTATTTTTCATGCTGCTGTGTGGGTTACCATGTTTTATTATTTATACCATAATATTCGCTACCTAAGTCTCTCAAGAATAAATCTTTTCACTGAACTCGCTGTAAGAAACGTTTAATTTACAAATTCTTTTCCTTTTTAGTAGCAAGCTGGTATACTGCTCCTCGTTTCCCGCCATCTTAATTGTTGGTTACCATCTTATGAATCCCAAAATGTTACAATAGGCTTACCATTAGTAGATATTGCTGTCATCTCTGGAGCACAATTTGAAGTCGGACAACATTAAACGACGCGGTATGATTCCTTTCCATCGGGTGTTGAATAACTCAAAAAATAAACATTTGTGGGTTACCATGTTTTTGCCTCACACCCTTCAATTCTTACCGGTATTGATACAACAAAACGATAATATAAAAAGTACCGGTCACCAATAAAAATTTGTGCGTTACATTACCTATTTTTCCCCTAAATTACGCAGAATTTAAAGCGTGTTTTGACTCACTACCAAATTATACTAGCATTATATGGAGGCTGGGAGTCGCGTATATGTAACCAAATTGGAAACTCCGCCCCTCCTGAGATAATGAACTAATCCGCACCAGTTGAAGTTTACCGTGGAGCAGTCTTTCACGTGTTGTGTTGGCCAAGTGCAGCATGGCTCCGAAAGTGAACCGTTTTGGGGAAGGATACATCGTGACACTTTTCCATGTCAAATATTGCGTCTCCCAAATCCACAAGCAGTGCAAACAAAATGGAGAACTCTGTAGGACCGACTACTATCAAGTGTATCATCAAATGCTATAAGCGTCAATACGTTCAGAGATATCCGCTCGTCCATCGGACAGTCAAGATTGCGATCCTCCAGTCTAGTGACACCACCTGTGGCGCGGAGGTTACGTCAGATGGCCCTCCACCACAACCGGCGATGGCTACACTAGTGCTTGTGTCCCAGAGGGCTGTCAACCGCACCCTGCATGACAAACCACCTGGGGTCCATCGTCGTGAACGTAAAACGAACTGCAGCCTTTTATCCGGTGACTAATGAAAGTATGTGGCGACCCTGGATGTATCTGTCCGACTGCGGTCGTATTCGTTCAATTACGTACAATCCCGAGTTCATACGTAATTGCAGGGAAGCACACCCAAAGGGATTTATGGTGGTCGCAGGATACAGTTATCAGGGCAAATGGACATTGCTTAAGGTTGCCAACCACTACAAAATTAACTCCCAGTACTATCAGCAACTCATACTGACTCCCAATTTATACAGAAGACTTGCCTCGTCTGTATGGAAATGACGTACATCTGGTTCGCGTGCACCAAGACAAGACCTCATCACATACTTCCGTATCTACACGTGCATTCTGTCACCGAATGCCAGTAATCACTTCTATCCGATTTCGGGACATACCAGTGAAATCTCCAGATGCGAGTCCTATGGATTACTGTGGCTTTGGTCTTCTCAAGAGAGCACGTTTCCTCACCTTATGTAACCACTCTGCAGGGGCTATGGAAAGCATGTAAGGAGGACTCCCAGAAGAAGATTTCTATGTCTCTGCTGCGTAGAAGTATTTTACAATGGAAGTTGCAGTCTGAGGAAGATGTTGTTAGAACATTGAAACCATTATGCTGGCTGTGTGCTTTTATAATAAAGTTAAATGTGATAGCCTCGTCAGCTTGTTTTACTTAAATTATGCAGAGCCATTGTTCGGAGTCAGGGCGGTCACACAGAGGCCAACAGATGGTAGCGTCATGGATTTTCGTAAGGTAAACTTTCATTCAAATTTGGTCACATACACGCAACTCACTCTCTGTACTCTCTAAAAGGCGTGGATTAATCATTCATCAAGTTTACAATTTATTACACTGATCACCTAGATTCTTCAGGAATTTATGCAATTCCTAGTGTACCTGATAACGGTACACTGATATAATCAAAATGAAACTTTAAACCAGAATCAAAGGACATATTAGAAACATCAAAACTTCCAACCACGCTTCTAGATATTGAGCGTAACGACAAGATGGCTATAAACATTGGGAGGTGAGTTCTGACATCGAAACTAGAAAAAAAAAGTTCATATAAACCTTGGTCGAATTCCGCTTCGTTAACGAGACACAGGATTTCCCACTTGAAGCCTCAAATAGACTCCTTGGAATGGAAAATTAATACAATGAATATTTCACCATAAACGATGCACTAAAATAAAATTTATTTTTCGGAAGGTGAGTTGTATCAATACAACGGATATTAGAAGTTAAGAAACAATACCATCGGGTGTCCAGTGTTGCCAACCTGGCATAATTTATTTTTTCAAATGGCACTTCGTCCGTTTATTAGATCCATGCTATCCTCTAGTGATGGTAAACATAATATGAGAAGCACAGAACACAGTGTTGCAAACTGTCAATATAACATGCCGTTAAACTTTGAAAATGGACATGCGGAATATTTCACCTCGTATATATTGTTCAGTTTGTAACACTGCGTTCAATGTTTCGCATATTATTATTACCATCAGCAGAAGATCATATATCCAATAAAAATGGCGTAGTGCCAATTGAAAAAAAATAAACGGTATACCAGGTTGGTAATACTGACAACGAAATGGGATTATATTGCTTATCAAAACCACTGCCGACCACGGCAGGATGTTCCTCCTTTCAAAACAAAAGCTCTTTCCTCTGAAAATTACCCAGGCATACAAACACGTCCAATGCAAGAGGAAAACATACAATATTCGTGCATACTAAACTTTTTAGTCTGAAGCTAACATTTAACTTCGGCGAAACATTCCGATTTTCGCTGTATCCCAGTTTGATAGCCAATGTGCAGTGTCTACGCAGTTAAAAGATGCATGCACATGGCAGTACCGTAAAAACATGAATCCTTACGACAAGCATAAAAGAACCAGTGTTTAAAACAAATTATTTTTCTAGCAGGATGCTTTTCTTCATGTTCTCAATATCTGTTAGAATAGTATGTTTACCTTCTTCTTCGAATCACACGTTCAATAAAATCTTTGTTTTTTCAAGCCTTTATGAGGTGCTCCTTTCACAATTAGAGTAGTAACTTCATATAAAAAGCATTTTCACATAAATGTCGCAAACTTTTCATTGATAGAAGACAAAAAAGCAGCACAAAATCTTCTACATCTTATTTTTTTCCTTCTAACCAGTAACTTATCAAATAATTAGCTTGATTCTGAAGTATTTTTCTTCTGATGTTCCAGGGTGACTAAAACTGTAGTCTGTGAATGCTCAAATTGGAATATACGAAGTACAAAATCACTAGGTTCTGAGTATTCTATTAGTTTCTTTTTAGATGCTTACAAATATTCAAATACGCTCCCGGGCAGCTTCTCGCTGAACCAACCTGCAGACGTAAAATCACATTTTTCTCAATGATTATAAGTGCAGTAGCATTTCAGTCACTTATGTCTCGACTCGTAAGAAGTGCCTGAACTTGGATTGTTCCCAGGACCCTTCGATTGCTAAGCTAATCTAGATCTCTACCAACTGAACTCCTCGCTTTATACAGGCCTAAATTACACACTGACAGATGTGAGATTGAACTAATCAGGTCTAAATTACACACTGACAGATGTGAGATTGAAATAATCATGTCTAAATTACACACTAACAGACGTCAGATTGAACTAATCAAGTCTAAATTATACACTGACAGACGTGAGATTGAACTAATCAGGTCTAAATTACACACTGACAGACGTGAGATTGAAATAATCAAGTCTAAATTACACACTGACAGATGTGAGATTGAAATAATCAGGTCTAAATTACATACTAACAGACGTGAGCTTGAAATAATCAAGTCTAAATTACACACTGACAGACGTGAGATTGAACTAATCAGGTCTAAATTACACACTGACAGACGTGAGATTAAATTGATCAGGTCTAAATTACACACTGACAGACGTGAGATTGAAATAATGTGAAGAACTCACCGTTTAAATTACCGTATTCCTCCTCTTCCTCCTTCAAATCATGGATATCAGCAATCTTATCAAGCGGATTCTGTTTGAAAAGAGGAGTTACAAACATTCTAAAACAGCCAAGTTTTCTACACATTGTAACTTTTATTTTCTTAAAAAGGAACTTTTGCCTATTTCTTTTACTGCAAAGCATAAACTAAAGATTAGCAGACATAGACAATATCGCGATATATCGGTATAAACGATATATTGTACGATACACCCTGAGCAAGTCAGTCCAGTCGTTAGGGGAAGGATCCAAGAGAAAGAAAGAGCACGTCCAAATCTAGATATCAGCCGTGAATGTTATGGTATGTGCTGGCAACATTGATAGAAGAGATCATACATTTTCAAAGAGAAGGAAGATGGATGTTTCGATTTGAACCCAGTTTTTAGGGATAGTTGGGAAAAGTGTTTAGGACATATGCCTGTGATAAAGAACGTTTTAATAAAGTACAATACTACTATTCCGTCGAGTGCAGCAGTAGAAATAGTGTAACAAGATATGTTTCCCCTGCAGAACAGGGCAGTTCTCAAGAGACATTCGGTTTTATATATATATAAATTAGCTGATCTGGCTCTGCCCTCTGCATGTTATCAACTTATGTAATAATTTTTGCAGTTATTTCTTGAAGAACCAGGAAACCAAGTGACAAGATAGAGGTAGAGTTTGGAATCGCCAAGTGAATATGCTGTCTTGTTTAAACACATATGTAATTGAATTCGGTACTAATTCGTGTTTATTTTGCGAGATGTATTTAATTCTTGAAGGTGGGTACTACAAAATATCCCCCCCTCCCCATTAGTAGCAGATGTTATTCAAAATGCCTTGCTATTGCTAAGGTTATATAATAATTACTGGTTTGAATAGAAATTTGAAAAAGAAACAAAAAAGAAAGACAAAGCAAACGAGAAAAGAAAAAGAAACTGGACGACTTCTAGACTGACATTTCTGCAGTTTTTCCCCCTTTTCTTTTACTGATTTCTAAGAATGGACAAATCATGGAGCAGTTACTTTCTAGAGCATACAAGACAGTACCCTGAATAATAATACTAACCTTGGATCCAGGGACCCGTACGTGGTCCGTGGATGGGTTTAAGGAGGTGGTCTGCAAGGGTCAGATTAACCATAACATTTACAATCATTTTGCGTGCGTGTTGTGAAAAGCGAATCAGATTGCTTGGAATTATTTCAATAATACCATTATTGCGTTCCGAGAACTCAAATTGTAAAACAAATAACGTACTTGTTTCAGTGTTAATCCTCGCTTGAAAATGTTTTTACTCAGGGAATACTTTTTAACCTCAAAGTTGAGACCCTCTTCATTCAGGTGTGACAACATTTTACTTGAAATATGTAGAAATATGAGGAAATACAGTAAAAATTAGTGTCGTATGGGCCACTGTCCAGAAATAGGGCTTTTTGGATAGAAAAAAATGCAATCATTTTAAATTGTAAAAGATCTTAGTTCTTGGAAATCTTGGAGGCATTGTAGGTATACATTGAAGGTGCCCATGAATCAATATTTTTATTATTTATCGATTCCACTTACAAAGTATAGAGTAATTTCCATGAGTTGACTTTTTTATTTGCCTTGTTTCTCAACAGTGAGAATGGAATTCCACAATGAAGTATGAATGATGTGTTCAGTGTCTGGCTTCTGCTCATAATTATAGGAAACAGAAATTGAAATAAAATATAACGATTATCAATTCCATTAAGTTGATGAAGAATAAGTGAGACAGACACCCCTGATTATAACTTTATATTCCACAATAAGTATCCCTTCTACGGGGTTCCCACTCATTTGCCAAGATCAAATTCCCTGACTTTTCCACGTCACTACTCACAAACTTCCAGGTACCGCATTTTGTATATATATCATAATTCCATGGGAAAATAAAGATACATCAAAATATTTCACTGTATTCTTTTCTTAAATTGCTTCATGGTTGGCACATTAGCCTCCAAGTAATTTCAAAAACGATCTTACATTAAATGCCTGCTGTAGCTAAATGAACTTCAAACAATAAGCTATCCAAAATGAACTTCAAACTTCCCTGACTTTTCCAGGTTTTCAGACATTTTAATGAAATTCCCTGACTTTTTGAGGACTTTTTAGTGTTAAGGTGAATTCCCTGACTATTCCAGGTTTTCTAGGTGAGTGGGAACCCTGTTCTAGTTCCACTGAAACAAGACTAAGATGGCTGTGTCTTGTCTAGCGTATGCAAAATAGTTGTGCAGTGTTGCCAGCTTCACACTTTTATTACGAATTTTTTTCGTCAATCCATAGAACTGATAACAAAGCGGGTTTTATGTGTTTTAGTAAATGTAATTCTCCTACTAATAGGTTTACTTTCGATTTATTTACGACTCATGTTTCGAGCTAAATTGTTGTAAAGGATGATTGTTGAAATCAACTAGAAAAGGAAAAACAAATATTAAAAATAAATGAAGGCGAGTTTCATTCCATGGAGTTGACATTAAGCATATTTGAAGCTAAATTACATAAATATTATTAAAATATGTAGGTGGACAGAAACTGGCCGAGTTATAAGAAGCAAAGATAATAATTTCGGGCACGTCTTTTGCAAGAAACTAATACAGTTTCACAAAATGGACATTTTCTGGAGAATGGCCCATATAAAATATTTTATTATAATGTATAACTTGCACAACATTTTTTTAACAGTATTTTCCACAAGTACATCGTATTTACACAAAAAGTTGTAACATCTGAAGATGATCTCAGGTTTGGGACTGGAAAGTACTTCGTGAATAAAGACATTTCTTTTTCTCAAACGAGGATTCGATAAAGAAAGAAGTACATTACTTATTTTACTTGGGAATTACTTTAGTTTGCGTCGGGCCTGACTTTTTTTATGAACGGAACCTGTTTCCGATTCACAAATCAGTTACCAGTGACAGATTATCTCCAACTGTGAATTACATATGTGTTTTGATTACTAGGTGACATTGCCATCGCGAAGTACGTGAGTCTTTTGTTTAACAAAGGAATACTATACCGTAACGGTTTTGGTTATTCTTTATTACAGTAGATACAACCAATGAGTTAAAACGCTTATTTTTCTCGGACGAGGTCCGTGGGTTTCATCAGATTTTACAAGGTGAACGAGACCATTGTTCTAAGACAACAGATCAGTTCACTGGATTACTACTGGTGGCTCAGTTACCCTACATCAGCAATATTTGAGCCAACAAAGTTACCGGAGATCAGACAAAGTTACGTAAAAGCAAAAAGGATTAGATCATTTTGAAGGATTCTAGCTTGAGTGAAATGGTTTGTTTTCATTTTGTATTAACAGGGTTGCCACTGGTTTTTAAATTCCAAATTCCCTGTTTTACTGTATCGTAACTACTGATATTAACACATCTGAGTACTCCTATACACTAAAGATAGTCAAATAAAATTACAGGAAGCTCTTAATAGTGGCACATACAAAGTGTCTGAAAATAATTACGGTTAAAAAAAAAATCCCCTGTCAGGCGGCCGGATGAGAAGTGAAAACCCATCCCAGACTTTTAAAAAACATGTTAAGTGCAGTTTCAAAAACCAGAGGAGCTGAACTGTCACCTTATTTGCATAGCTCCTAACATATAATAAAACCAACTTTACTACCGTATAAGAATGATTAATGATTGCTCATTAAATGGGTGGGGTTTCAAATCTTGGATGACCTTATAAGTAAAGCCTTCGATTGTGTTGAGCACACAATTCTTCTACATAAGTTGGCGTACTACGGGATCCGCGGGATTAGCAATAGGCTATTTGAGTCCTACTTAGATAACCGTAAGCAAAGTGTTTCTGTAAATAAAACTAAATCTGGCACTGCAACAGTTAAGTATGGAGTACCGCAAGGCTCAGTGCTTGGACCCCTTTTATTTGTCGTAATGATTAATGATTTACCTTCCTTCTTATCTGCTCAGTCAATCTTGTATGCTGATGATACGATTTTCCTGACTACTTGTGCTGATCTAAGTTCACTTCAATCCATAACTGATAATACATGGGCAGAAACTGCGATTTGGTTCAAGGCTAATGGACTTGCACTTAACGAAAATAAAACTCAACGTATGACTTTTAGTCTCAAAGATGTATCTCTTGAAAATAGCTCAACCTGTGTAAAGTTTTTGGGTGTAATTCTTAACAATAAGCTATCATGGCAACCACATATTGATTATCTCTGTAGTAGGCTGTCAAGGGTAACATATCTGTTAAGACAATTGAAAAATCATGTTCCTCAGGAATATGTCAGATCTGCTTACTTTGCTTTCTTTCAGAGTATAATTAAGTATGGTATCTTATTTTGGGGAAACAGTTGTCATGCAAACAATATCCTTCTAATACAGAAAAAGGTAATCAGAATTATCGCAGACTCACACAGGTTAGCCCACTGTAGACCTCTGTTTATCAATCTAAAGATTATGACAGTGGTTAACCTATACATCTATACAGTACTCCAACAGGTAAAAAGTAATCTACAAAACGTACAGCTCAGAAAAGATATACATTCCTACAACACTAGGAACAATAAACATATTAATGTACCATTTCAAAGACTGTCCAAATCTTTAAATAGCTATGAGATATTAGGAATAAAAATGTATAATAAGCTGCCTCCAACAGTAAGAAACGAACATCTGAATAGATTTAAGAGAAAATTGTCCAATTGGTTAGTTGCAACACCCTTTTACTCATTAGAGGAATTTTTTGACTGTTCCATAGAAATATAACATATTCTCCTTTTTAATTATACACATTGTTTGTAAAATTATATAACCATACTATAAATATATACATATAAGCAATTAGGCTACCTATAACTGTAAATATATAAGTGAATATTGTATTTGTTGCTGCTGTTGTATTATCAATTTTGTTATATTTTTAACTAGAATGGCTATTGTAATTGTCATAAATTGTTATCTGTATCGCATGCTACAAACTTGACGTTGTCCATTGCTGTGAATAGCTTAACGACAATAAAATTTATTATTATTATTATTATTATAAGAGAGAAATACTTATTACATCACATTAAGTACGTACTAATTAAGGTATTTCACTTCCTTGAGTTCATCTGATTAAACCATCTTTAGTTCAACAGACTTCAAACACGAATAGGTCTCTTAACTGTGATGCACATCAAAATCACTTCTTCGATTTGAGTAGAAGCTTCATTTCCGAATTAACGGCTGTTTGATTTTCATATCAATCTTTCGTATGCCGATTTTAATGGCATCCTTGCAATCAGTCAGCCTCTTTTGCTCCCTGATTAAATACCGAAAAAAAACAAGGCTTTTCCTTGAATGCCCTAATTTTTTCGACAATTTTTAAATTCCCTGATTAGTGGCAACCTTATAAACATACCTTTACATCATATTTTCCCTCGTAGTGATTCTTAATTAGTCTTTTTTTTAATAATGATACGCGCAAAACCTTAATTACTAAACAGACCTATTAATGATAGACTTTAATTACTAAATACGTTTTCATTCTAATTTCCTTTATGCAATAATTTTATCCTATTATTTCTTTTATAACGTATACTTTGTTATCCACAAAAGAAAAAGCGCTGCAGATATGAGATCTTCACTGAATCACAAGGAGATATCAGTTGAAAAATATGTAAACGCATGAGAAATCAAAAACTTATTTAGCAGTTTGTCGGAAAAGTCATGACGTATTTTGGCAACAGATGGCGGTAGTGCAGTTGTGGAAGTAACTCTGTAATCGCTACGTCATTTGACAGCTGACAGTTTAAAACAACAGTGAGCGATTTGGTTGAGTTGTGGAAATTAAACAACAAAGCTGAAGATGGATGACTAAAGTGGATGGATGGATTCGCCATTCTTTACTACTTTACTTCCGTAAAGGAAAAGCGCGCGTCAACGTCGCATGAAGTTTACGGTGACAATGCTCAACAAGAAAGTCAGTTCCAACGACGGTTCACGAAATTCCTTGCTGCTTGCTGATTTTGATCTCAACGGTGCTCCTCGATTCGGGAGGCCCACCGAGATTGATAACGATAAAATCAAGTCATTGATCGAGTCAAACTTTACACGACACTGCAAAAACATTGCACATGCATCACTGAAGCGTTTACGACCGCCTGAAGAAGCTGGAACGCCTAATGAAGCTCGATGTATGGGTTCTTCATGAACTCAAAGATACTCAACTAACGGCGCGTATCAACATTTTCGATATGCTCATTAACCGTGAGGAAAACGATCCTTTTTTTTAAAGCGACTAATAACTGGTGATGAGAAGTGTACATCAATGGTCAAGACGTGCTGCTTCACCTCAAACGCCATCGAAAGCTGACATTTATCACCGGAAGCTTATGCTCTTACTGTGGTGAGATTTTAAAGCTGTTGTGGTTTACGAGCTCCTACCAAGGAACCAAACTGTCATGAATTACACAGTTTGACCGAATCCATCATCCAAAAACGTCTAATGCTCGTTCATTGTAAAGGTTCCATCACGACAATACAAAACCACACACAAGTTTGATGACCCGTCGAAAATTACGAGGGCTTGGATGCAATGTGTTGCCACACCCACCATACTTGCCTGATCTTGTGCCGTCAGACTTTCACTTGTTTCGCTCTCTTCAACACTCCTTGCGTTGTATAACGTTCAATTCAGATGAGACTGTAAATCAGCATCTTGTTAAATTTTTCGGCGCGAAAGACAAGTCCTTCTATGAATGAGGAATTATGATGCTCACTGAAAGATGGCGAAAGGTTGTCCAACAAAACGGGCATTATATCATTGATTTATCGTTATTCTTTCTATAAATAAACGATGCGGTCCCTAAATAGCATAGCGCTACGACCCCTGCTCATGCCATGTGGGTGTTCTGCTGGACAAACACCGTGTGCGTGGGTTTTCTCGGGGTATATTTCCTCCCACTCTCTTTATTCCACCAATCCACCTCATCATCATCCATCCGACCTGAGCCAAAGTTGCCTTAAGGCCTTACAATTTAAATTCAAATTAAAAATATAAATAAACGACTTTTGTAAATCATGGAAAAAAATACGTTATGACTTTTCCCACAATCCAACAGGTGCACGAAGAAAGAAAAATCTTACCCTTGGCTCAGGTTGATAATCTCTGTTGCTTCCCCGGAATAGAAGTGCGAGGGGGTTGTCCTCAGAGTTGCTGTCTGGCTCAGAAACGTTCGCCCTGAAATAGATCGAATATAATTGTGAACTGGATTGCATCGGGTGGTAGTAGTAGTGTAACTATTAACAAAAGTACAGTAAAACTTCCGAATAACGAACACCACTAGGACCTAAACCTGTCCAGTTATTTAGAAATACACATTGAAACTTTCCTTACGCGGCTGTAAGCAATTGAAATAAGAAAATAACGTACAAATTAATTACTGTACACTAGTTTTATCTAAATTGCTGTACAAGTGGACATGTTAATAGTACAGTACTGCGAGGAAATAGGTGCATTGCAATTACAAAAAATTATAAAAATATACAGGGTGTCCCAGTCATATAAGCAAAAAATTCCTGAGATGATTTGTCACACCAAAATAAAAATGAAAGTTCCATAAAACATGGGTCCGATTTCGCTTCGTTTTGGAGACACAGCGTTTCCAACTTGGGAGCCCAAAGTCGACGTCTAACAATGGGAAGAAAATGAATAATTCTCAATAAATCAGAAACGACAAACTGAATGAAAATTTGGTTTGCGGAAATTTGATTCAATCAACATGGTGGGTATCAGGAGTGAAAGTACGAATGTCACCGGCTTATCAGTGTTGCCAACCCGGTACAACGTTTAAAGTTTTCATATGGCACTACACCGTTTCATTTGATATTTCGCCATGTTTTAGTGATGTTAAACAATATGTAAAGCATGCACACACACACACACACACACACAGCAGTGTTGCAAACTATGGATAGGACAAATATTTTCGCGACTTTAACCAAACTAGGATATTTAATGCTCAGTATGCAATACGGCGGTGAGTGCTTACGTTTTTCGTCATTACACGATGCCAAATACCCACTAAAACGACGAAGTGCCATTTGAAAATTTTTAATGTTATACAAGGGTGGCAACACTGACAACCCGATGACATGGTATTTTCACTGCTGATATCCACCATATTATTAGAAACGAATTTCAACAAACGAAATTTTCATTCAATAGGTAGTTTCTAATTTATTGGGAATTCTAATTCTTCTTCGCATTGTTAGGCCTCGACTTTGGGCCCCAAGTTGGAAGCGCTGTATCTCCAAAATGAAGCGCAATGGGACGCATGTTTATAGGGACTTTTATTCTTATTTAGGCCTAACACATCATTTGCCGAAATTTTTGCGTATATGACTGCGACGCCCTGTATGTTAAGAAACACGACGATTGTGAAAAAAACAGTATTCTCATTACTTTCGATATGATCTTTGTATATCGGTTTTTATTACACAACTTACCCACCTTCTGGTCAACCTCGTTTTGGCGTGGTTCAAAAATCCCATAATATATTTCTTAATAGCTTCGTGGGTTGCGTCTTGAAATACTTTTCGAACCGCCACTGCATAAAACCAAAGAAACAAATTAGATCACAAAGAAGCATTATAATAAATACTATGTTATAGTAAGAATTTAGCGCGGTAGCTCAGTGGTAGAGCGTTCACTTCTGTTGCTTGGGGTCCACGGTTCGATCCCAGCTCATGCCATGTGGGCTTTCTTTATTCTACCAATCCTCCCATCATCATCCGTACGGCCTGAGCTAAAGTTGCCTAAAGGTCTTAAAATTAAATTTTAAAAATTCAAAGTAAGAAGTCAGTAATGTCCCCAAAATATAATTTTCTGTTTCTGCAGTGATATGGTATGCATGAATGATTAATGAATTGAGAAGTGGAAACGCCAAACGTTCTAAGTGCCAAATTTAAAATATTACAGGAGAAGCAGAGAACTTAACAGATTTGGTATCATGTATTCCTTCCAATATAATGTGATTGTTTTCACTTCTTCCTAATTGATTTGGAATTTGGAACAAGGATGGAGACATGCGGGTGGACAAAAGTACTTTAAAAAAATAAACGGCACTTAGAACGTTTGACATTTGCACTCTTCAATTCGTGTACTGATGACTAAATGAAACAGAATATGGACAACTGTTCTCAGGAAGTCTTATTTTCAGTTGTGTTAACATTTACATGAGCTGTCACTTTACGAACTCAGTTCGAGTTCCTTCTTAGGTATTTGATTTCACACAAAATGGCTTATTTGAAAAACACATCTTAAGGTTAATGTAAGGCAACGATCTCCAACAAAAGATGGCAGCACTATCTCCGTTTATGTATAATGTACTTTTATCGTTTGCACGAAATGTCAATGCTGCTCCTACAAATTCAAGCTTAGAGAGTTCTAACTATCAGGGAAGAAAGTTCATAACCAATTCAAGAGTTCTATCCGTCCCGATTTTTAATTTTCTTTATTGTTCATGGTTAAAATCTCTTCATTGTTGTTATGGATATCCAAACATATAACAATGAAGCTCTTTCAACAATAAAGAAAAACGAAAATTAAAAAATCGGCATTGATCGACCTCTTGAATTGGTAATGAACTTTCTTCCCTGAAAGTTAGAACTCTCTAGGCTTGAATTTGTAGGAGCAGCAGAGAAATTTCGTCCAACGATAAAAATTCATGAGACATACACAGAGACAGTGCTGCCATCTTTTATTGGAGATCTTTGCTTTAATTAACCTTAACGTAATTGTTTAAGAATTAACATTACAAACACAAAGTGTCACTAATCTCTTAAGTTTAAACACGTTAGCGCTGCGATTCTATTAACAATTGCGAAGCATATCGTCTCAGACGCACAAGCATTTGTTTAAAAAAAAGATAGGTTAGCAACACTTACAACTGGAGTGTTTAAGAACAGGTACACTTACAATACTTTTTTCTATTGTGTCGAATAATGTTTATGCCAAATTTGGTGCGGACATGTCTAAGGATATGGAATCCACGTTCAAAAAGTGAATTTTTTAAATGATTGGCAACACTGAGCAATGCTTATGACCAAGATTGGTGTAGATAGGTCTAAGGTAATGGAAAGCATTTGGAACTGATTTTAAAAAAACATGATGGCAACACTGATCCGCAGCACCAATCAACACGATTCCTGTGGCTCCGAGCTAGTCTGGCCAAGACCTTTTCAACGATACCTCAGCCACGTTAATATACGTTGTTGTTCATGAGCTATAGGTTGGGCACGGACAAACACAGGAATTGAGAGGGATTATTTATATCAGGGTTGTGTCACTGGTTTTCAAATGCCGAATGCCCTTTTCTCCCTGACATGATGCATCAGATTTCCCTAATTTCGATTTTTCGTATCGCAATTACTAGAAAATTAACAAATCTAAGTACTCCCATATAATAGGAGTCGCCGTGGCTCAGGCGGTAGCGCGTCTGACTACGAAGCGGGCGGCCATGACACTGGACACTTTTCTCGCAGTCCCATGCCTGGCGCTCTGAGGTTCACTCAGCCTCCTATCAAACAGAGTACCAGAGAGTCCTTAATACGGCTGGGAACTTTAGGAAGGTAAAGGCGGTCGAGCGAGGGACTGACCACCTCACCTCACTTAGCACCGAGGTCAAGAAAACGTGGAGCGCTACCTCCACATCTCCCATGCACCGTTCACGGCGCGTGCGAATCGTACAGGGGGATAGATTTACCTTTTTTACTCCCATACACTAAAGATAGTAAAATAAAATTACAGGAAATTGTTAATAATGAAACACACGAAGTATCTGAAAAGAATTTAATTCCTTTTTTTAAAATTAGGTGGCCGGATGAAATGTACAAACCCATACCAGAAAAGAAAGCAAGCTACGAACTGTTTCACAAATCAGAAGACATGACCTGTCACGTTGTTTGCATAGCTTCTAAAATGTATGGAAACAAGTTCACTACCGTATAAGAATTAATACTGATTAGTCATAAAACGGGTGGGGTTTATCGATCTTGGATGGCCTCACAAGAGAGAAATATGTATTACATCACATTACGTACGTAACAATTAGGGAATTTCACTTCCTACAGTTTATCTGATTAAACAATCTTTAGTTAAACGGACTTAAAAAACGAATGACTATGATACTCATCAAAGTCATTTCTTTGAGCTGAACAGACGTTTCCGAATTAATAGCTTCCTCTTCTCTCCTGGCTTTCAATGTAATTTTTAACTCTGTTTGATTTTTATATCAATCTTTCGTCTGCCGATCAATTCCATGTTTTCTCCGATGAACTACCGAAAAAACATTTTTTTAAAACTGATTTCTGGCAACCCTGTTTAAGGTCCCTTTCCTTATTGCCAGTGTTACCAATTTAGGGACTTTATCACTAAAACTAGTTATTTTGAATACTTATTTAGTTACCACAGATTATAATTTTTCTACAGTATACACAGGGATCTAACTGCATGCTTTAGCGACTAACACGGTTCATTCTAACACTAAGACAGGATTTTTTAGCTAATTTTAAATTGCTGTTTACCTACTTTCAAGTGATTATTGTTGGCAACACTGCTTATTGTTTCGCTATCAAGGGACCTAAAAATGGAAAAGGCCTGCGCGAACACGGTGTCAAAAATCTAACTGCACTATATTCCAAGCAGCACACTTACGTGAAAATGACGTCAATGAAATTACGTCTATATTACGTGACATTTAGGTCTTTTAATTGACCTAATTCTATCATGTCTCATCCTCTAGATTTTGACAACATACTTTGATAATATCTCGTTTTCGAAAGCGACTGCGTGATCCTAGTCAATGTAGTTACGTAAAACAGTGAACTTGCCGGATTCAACCGAATTATGTGGGGACCGTTATTTTTCAAAATGCGGTTAAAATGCAAAAGCAACTGGATCAAACGCTTGTTTTGGGACAGATTCCTTTATTTATATTTTTACTTTAAACAAATACCTTCAGGAACAAGCTGTCGCTGGAGGGAATTTACACTCGTCATTTGGTTTGTGACATTTACCCATCATTTCGCATCAATTTCCGACCTAAAAATGACGTCATTTTCACGTGTGTGTGTTATTTGGGATTACACTCGACCTAATCAAGTTTCATCATATGCAAACAGCCCCCAACAGTGGAGTCAAACGACGATAAAAGGAAAACTCATAATGTGGCGGGAATTCTGGGAGACCTTTGAGCATGACGCTGTGACGTCATCAGATGGTTTACATGTAAATAAAGATTGCGCATGAACTGCCGAACGGACGTGGTTCAGTGATAGAGCGTTGGCTTAGCATCCGGAAGGTCGTCAGTTCAATCCCAGCGGCCGATCATCCAGGGTTTTTCCTGAGCCACATCACGCAAATACCAGGATGGTACCTTAGACTCTGGCCGACACTTTCCCACATCCTTTTCCTTATCCCGGCCTGAGCCTTAGATGCCTAAAGGCCATAATTAAAAATGGAGGGTGAACTGAAAATTCAAATTTTATTGGTTCCTAATAAACTATAATTTTGCATTTTATGTTCTTTTTTTTATTTTCGAGGATAAACTTCCAGGAAGAATCCATAATGCGTGAGAGATTTTGTGGTTTAGAAGGTTTGACGTCTACATGCTATGATGCAGGGTTCCCATTCATTTGCCAAGATCACATTCCCTGACTTTCCCAGGTCACTACTCAGAAATTTCCAGGTACCCCATTTTGAATATATATCATAATTCCATGGGAAAATAAAAATAACATGAAAATATTTCACTGTATTCTTTTCTTAAATTGCTCCATGGTTGGCCCATTAGCCTCCAAGTAATTTCAAAAACGATCTAACATTAAATGCCTGCTGTAGCTAAATGAACTTCAAACAATAAGCTATTAAATTCCCTGACCTTTCCAGGTTTTCAGACATTTTAGTGAAATTCCCTGTCTATTCCAGGTGAGTGGGAACCCTGTGTGGTCTAGCGCCTGTGTTTTTAACTCTTTAGCATGTTTTTAGTTTCTCCCACAGCTCCCGCATTTCCCCCCTTCCAAATTGGCAAAGCTCCCCCGTTCGAACTGTTCTAGGTTGACATGTCTCCCATAGGGACATAGAATACCAAAGAATGTATGGTAGCTAACTATAGCAATAGAAAAATGCCATTTTTTGCTTGTTATAATCATTGATTTATAGAGACATTTGATAATTCTTCATAAGGAAAAATAAATAAATAAATAAACGTATCTGATTAAACTATAACGTTAACATTTTTCAAATTTGATTTATTTTTCAATAAAAAAAATCATATTACCCTCAAATTTCTCCTTATACAGATAGTTAAGTTATATGGTTAGTCTAACCATATTTACATCACCTTATTCTGTGGTTAGTTACACGTTTAAGAAGTCCATAATTATTATTCAGCAACAAATAGAGTTAGAACTATATTAAATTAAACCAGTGATGCCCAACCAGTGTTTTACTCATAGACCACATTAAAATCTAGCACGATCTTCGCGGGGCAGAGCAACCTCTGACATAAATAGCATACAAATCGTACGCGTCATTTAATTGCAGCTATTAAACGCTAATACCGCAAACGTAAGAAAATCCTTCACACATACAGACAATTAATGTGTGTAAAAATAGCAAGAGGCCAAAATCAGTGAATTAAAATATTTTTTTGATACTTACCATTTTTAACATAATTTTATGTTATACATATATATAAATCACAGCCATATTCAATCCACTAGTGGATGAGGCCTCTCCCCGAAGGGAGGAGTTGGTCTACTGCTCCCACGCTGACCAGACGGGTTGGGAGAGGAGAGCCGAAGCTCTCACTGTGATCGCCACTGT
>JAGDQP010008861.1:38602-61321 GCA_022664845.1 Lepisma saccharinum | reverse complement strand
CTTTTTGTTTGAAATGATGTCCTTCTTCGTTGAATTGTCATGAAACTTCTTATTAAAGTTTCTTAATTTTTCTAAGTTTCTTCTTAATGTGTATGTACACAATTTTATATTATATTTTGATGTTTCAGTCATATTTATCAAGTTAAATGTTATCTATAAGGTAAAAGGAACAGAAATTGACCGTTTAAGATTTTTTCAAATAAACTACTATATCTTCCTTATATTTCATTTAAAAATTATAGTATTTTTAAATGAATTTTAATTCTATGTTTAAGATCTAACATGTTCAGTCAAAACAAACAATTGTAATTATTTTAGAATTTAAAAAAAAATCAAAAAATGTTTCAGTAGTTGATCCTCGGCGATAATTAATATTCTCGTACTTAACCAAGTACAGGACAATAAATTGGAACAAACCAATCACTATTAATGGGAATTTGCAAATCCTGTTCAGATTAATATATTAGGACTTATTAGGGATATCCTTACGGAATAATCTGGAACCTGTATCATTTTAAACTTTAAGCTAATAATATTAATGAACTCCGTCTAAAGAGCGCGACAATCCCGATATTACCTTCCAGTAAAACGAAATAATTTGTAGCAATTTCAGTGTGCGGGGAACATGTTTGCATAAGGTAATAGCCACTTGTCTGTTGAAGTGTACAGTCACGGAAATATGCACTGCGGGAGTATATCAATTATTTAGTCTATGGACTACAATTTAGTTTCTATTTATCGTATATTTTAGGACTAGACAAAATTAAGCCAGCCACACCTGTTCCTCCGATATGCCAAAGCTTATCATAACTACCGCCATAAATATAATTTAAATAAAAAAAAACTAAATGTTAGTTTTTATTCATCTCCCGCAGTACATATTTCTTCCGTCACTGTACTTATCATATGAAAAGAAATAACAAACGGTTTAATCCTTCCATTTTATCAGGATTGTCACGCTCCTAAGACACACTTCACTAATCTGTTAATTTAGTTGAAAAAAAAATGTAGTTCAGAAAATAAAACATCAGAGAATATCCTTCCAGTAATACTACAAAACGTCAGAGGTACTTTAAGTAAATAATGTATTTTCTTTTAAGGGATCGCATCAGGAAAATAATTCTTGGTCGAGAAGCAAGCCGTGTGGTCACATATAGACCCGGAGTTGCTGCAGACCAGTAACTAGACAGGAGGCAGGGGGCTGAGCCCCTCTAGCGCTATCGTGAACACCCCCTCCCTAACTTCATCGGAAGCCGGACCTTAACTGTTAAAATGACCAATTGTCTTTTTTTAATTTTAAAAGTTAACATGTTAATATTGATATTACCTTAAACTCTACATGTAGAATAGCCGCTTTATGCTACAGTCCATCTATAAACTTCTCATTTTTTCTATGATTATCTCATCGGACCCTTTGTCTAAAATATTTGTGCTTCTGCTGCAATGCCCCATATAGGTCAGTAACTTCTGTTTCTGCCTTCTCACTCACACTCATATATACCGGTATATATATATATATATATATATATATATATATATATATCCTTTGGCTCCCTATACTTGGGTTGAGCCCCCTCCGTGAGGTTTTAGGCTGGTTATAGTCCTAAGTTGCTCCCACTATTTCGGGTTTATAATAACTGCGGAAGTTCATAGATTTGAGATTATCAAAGCTTCAAATGAGCCTCCAATCTTGAGTACTACATACCTTGTATTCATGGTTTAAAACAAGCTTCGAGAAAGGAAAAAACTCGATTTCAATTAGGTCGACTTTTCATACAGGCCCTTGCTGTCTTCTTTGTTTGCGATTTGGTTGATTAGCCAATTGAAACACGTATTTATGTATGTGTTCTACGTGTAATACAAGTTATGTTGGCTATTCAATGAAATCGCAAGCAAAGCATCCATACTTCGCCTGTCCCTAAAGTTGTCCCTCATTGTTTTCCGTTTCAGCAGTTGACCCAGATGGTGTCAGTAGTTGACCCCCTGATCATCAACTGGAAGACAGATTTTATAATGTTTCCGCTAGTTCCCTCCTGTAGGGGTGTCACCCCTTCAAAATCCTTTAGAGCACCCCTCAACTTCAAAATTTTATGCTCAGAAACCATGTGAAACTGCATTTCCACCCTCCCAGTTTCGACTCTACACCCCACAAACTGAAAACACTGTTTACAGAGAAATAGAGATCACAAAGCAAACGAAAACCTCGTTTGAGTCAGTAGTTGACCTCCTCAGTCAACTTCTGAAAATATTGTAATTGTCAGATACAGTATTTGACCCCTCCCCCTATGAAATCACACCTATATTGTAACTGGAGGGAGGTTTGTCATTAATTCCATTCTAAATCTCCAAGGATTACTTATATAGGCACAAAATTAAGATGCTTTATACCCCCAGTACAAATACACTTCCTTTAAAAAAAATGCTTAAGAAAATGACCAGAAATTACGATTGTACACCTGTACAAAGTAAATCTTCCGTAACTTTTACATAGAATACATCTATATTACTGAAGTACCAGGCAATGATCACAAATAGAATGGCCTGTCGAATTCTTCTGTTTTCAGAAGATTATCACTGACGCTATATGGAGAGTTTTTCTTCCAAAAGGTCAACTACTGGTGCTTTTACCTTAATTTAATTTACTAATGTTCAGGCTTAGTATGTTAAGACCGCTTTAGACGACTGGATTTATGCTACGATGAATCTTACGATTAGCAGTAGTGCCAGAGTGTGAAAGCGAGAATGCTACAATAGGGCACGATGCTTTGGTATAAATCCATAACTTTTTTCATTTTACGCTGGCTCACTGCTTTCGCTACGATTCATCGTACGAGAAATTGTAGCATCTAAAGCGACCTTTAGTTTCTGTAAAGTTTATTACATCAATATTTATGTTTTATATTTTAAGGTATAAATTATGTTCTCTTCTACGTCTATGAAAATGTTCACACCAGTTCATTATATTTTCTAAAAAAATCATATAGTAAGTATGTGCTCGTAATCTTAGATTAGATATTAAATTTCTTAAAGAAACAGGTTTCTCTAGTTTGGTTCGGCGTGTTTTTTTAAGCAGCAACTCAATTTTTTCTCTCTATTTCGTGCAACTCTCCAAATATTACTGTTCCATTTGCCTGATCATCTATACATAGACGTGACTGTTTTATTGTCATTTTATCTAAATGGTAATTTGATCTTGAATGTTTTCTTCTTGCGCGGCACATAAATACAATCCGTCGCGTGAAAATTGTTTTATTGTGTCATCGGGATTTTTGGTGACATAGAATCAAACAATTCTCACGTAAGGAATTGCTTGCCTAGGTAGTTTTTACCTTCGAAAACATTGTTCGTGTTGTCCTCGACGTCATTCCTGACGTCATATAATGATGGAAGTTTGCATAGCGACATAAATCGAATGACAATATAATATTCCATTGTTACTTTAATATATTTCAATATACATAAAAAGAAGAGCATGGGGCGCTCCAATTGAAGAATTTATAAAGTGATTGTATATGAGAGCGTGCCCCACGCTTTTCTTCCCATTGATGCATAAACAAAATTATGTTTTAAGCTTTTGTAGGAGTATTTTAAAAACTGTATGTTTCTAAAGAAGTTTTATTATTATTATTATCTTTTCTTGATCTTGTTTAGGTGGTAATTTAGACTCGTGTGCTAAGGTTTCGCACGACACATATATACAATCCTTTGTGTTGATAATTTTACCTAAAATTACGGTTCCGATTTGTGCATTTAAATTGTTAAAAGAAGAACTGAAATATTCCTTCTCTGCCTAGTGGTTCTAGTAATGAAACATAGAACCTTCTTCTTTACCGATTGGTTCAGTCTCAATCCTTGCTGTTCCTTGCACCATTTGCTCTGCCGGTTAGGTCATCTCAGTTCCCTTTTTGCTTCCTTCTATTCCTTGTACTTCTACTGCTGGGGACACTCTCTAACTCCCCCCCTTTCCAAAGTACTCCTTTGGGACTCACTGTCTCGACTTCGTCACTTTCCATCTTAATAAACGGGCCCTCAAAGTTGGGTGCCAAAATGATATGCTGTTACACGGACGTTGACTAGGCAGATATGGTGAATCTAGAATCGGGTAACCCAAAACGTGGGAGTAAGGAAAACCTGAAAAGGAATGTAGTTGGTAGAAATACAACCTTAATTATTACTACTTATTCGTGTGTGTAAACTCCAAAGCAGTTTACTGTACCGGACTGGCATTAGAGAAATATAATGTGTACTGTGTAGGTGCCGAAAGAACAAGTCGAAATGAAACAAGAGGAACATAAACAGCCTTTATTAAAGCTCTGAATCCTTCGGTTCCAGAGTAAGAATTAATTTACATGCAGTCGCAGCTTTATTTATAACCTAGGAAAAGCGTTAAAATATTCATTCGCAAAATAGACGTAATCGCAATTTACATAACGACAATACCAAGACATTTAAAATATATCTGGTGTAGTAAAAAGTAATCCATTATTTTGCCAATAGATGGCTTCAGTGATCTGTAGCTCGCGTTGTATAAGTCCGATCACGTTCAACGAGATGGCGTTCAAACGATGAGATTGCGTACTACAAACACTGTTCAGATAGTTGTGATCAGTTGACTCAGTGTTGTGTGAACGCACGTCAAAATGGACACTAGCAAAGGGAAAATACACTATATTTTACAGTTTTTCTTCGATAAATTCGAAAACGCAAGCCAGGCGGCTGCAAATGTGAATAGTGTTTATGGTCCTGATACTGTAACAGCCAATCACGCGCAATTTTGGTTTCGTCGATTCCGTGCCGGTAATTTTGACGTCAAAGGGATACCACGCACTGGAAGGCCAAGTGTCGAAAATGTCGATAAAATCATGGACATTGTCGTGTCCGACCGTTATGTAAGCACTGTTTCGATTGCCCAAGAGCTAAACATTGCACAAAAAACCGTGTGGAACCATTTGCATAAGGCTGGATACAAAAAGAAGCTTGATGTATGGGTGCCACACGAGTTAACGCAAAAAAACCTCATGGACCGAATTTCCATCTGCGAATCGCTGCTGAATCGCAACAAAAGCGACCCATTTCTGAAGCGGTTGGTGACTGGTGATGAAAAGTGGATCACTTACGACAACGTCACGCGAAAACGGTCGTGGTCGAAGCGCGGTGCGCCGGTGCAAACGGTGCCCAAGCCAGGATTGACGGCCAGGAAGGTTTTGCTGTGTGTTTGGTGGGATTGGCAGGGAATTATCTACTATGAGCTGCTCTCCTACGGCCAAACCCTTAACTCGGAACTATACTGTCAACAATTGGACCGTCTGAAGGCAGCAATCGCCCAGACGCGCCCAGCTTTGGCCAATAGGAGAGGCATTGTGTTCCACCAAGACAACGCCAGGCCAGACACATCGATAGTGACTCGCCAGAAGCTCCGGGAGCTTGGTTGGGAGGTTCTTATGCATCCACCTTATAGTCCGGACCTGGCACCGAGTGATTACCATCTGTTCCTGTCCATGGCGAACACGTTTGCTGGTGAAAAATTCGCTTCAAGAGAGGCTTGTGAAAATCGACTGTCTCAATTTTTTTCCAATAGGGACAAGGGCTTCCAGGAGAGAGGCATCATGATATTACCTTCCAAATGGCAACACGTCATCGAACAAAACGGTGCATATGTGACCTAAATCGGATCATTCTAACTATGGTAAGTCAAGCCTTCAATGTCATGCAAAAATAATGGATTACTTTTTACTACACCAGATATATAGCTTTGATCAGATATATCCTTTATAATTCTCTTAATTTGTCGTTAATTAATATTTATTTAATTTACAAGGTTCACTTGTAAATAGTTCTTTAGTTACGATGTATAAATTGTATTTATACGTCCTTGGATCATTTCCAGATACAAATATACAATTCTGAAATCATACTTCTTAATCAGAGTACATTGACCCTAGTTGTGAATCAAAACATCTAGACAGTTACTTCACGTATTCTGCATAAAAAAAGAACAGAACATGGAATAAAACTAAAGAAAACATATAAAATATAAATACAAATAAGAACTTTATATAAAACAAAAGAAACGAATAAAAAGCAATGAACTACGCGGAGGTAGGTGACGTCACAACTACAATATGAAGCAAGGAGGAACTTTTAAAAGAGTAGGAACCTTAATAATAAAAAAGACGATAAATCTGACTGTAATAATCTGAACCAACTGTTCGTTTACGAGGATGATGTAGATTTAATACGGGACGATATAAATACGCTAGAAAATAACACCGATGCCTTAGTATAAGCTTGCGATGAGGTAGGTCTGAAGGTGAACATATAGAAAACAAAATACATTATATAAATCGAAACATGGAGGATGAAGGAAACTGAGATAAAGTAATTAATGATGAGATTATAGAGAAAGCAAAGAAATTTAGATACTTAGGAGCATATAGGACAAGCAAGAACAAGACCACCGAAATAAATGAAAAGTCGCTTAGCATCTAGAAGTTCATGTTTCTATTCAGTACAGAAACTCTTAACTACCCGATTAAAATAAAGAAAGCTGATATTGAAAATATACACAACGATTATTCTGCTTGGAAACTTAACGGTTGCGAAAGTTGGAATACTACTCTGGCAACTGAACATAAATTGCGTGCGTTTTTTGAAAATAAGTTTTGGAAAGGGATGAAATGACCGGAGAATGGATGAGAAGCCATAATAAACTCTATAAACTATACGACACCCGACATTATAGAAATAATGAAATTACGCCGAATAAGATGTTGCTCGGATAGGGATAAAACCATTATATTCAATCGTGGTTAGTAAGCCGAAAGGGAAGGGCGATTGGAAAGACTGAGACGTCGTTGGGATGACAATATTACAAGGGATCCTGGAGAGGTAGATGTCCATGATGAAGAATGGATTGATCTTGCCCAGTATAAAATAGAATAGCGAACGTTTGTCACTGCGGCGATGAGCATACGGATTCCGTAAGACATAGACTTAGAGAAGGAATTGGTTAGACAACTGCTGTTGGTTTATTAAAGACATCACCCGGACATTCGCCTGCTGAGAATGCGGAAGTATCTAGAAAGTCTAAATTAATTTAGCCGATTTAAGCGAAACCCCAATCCACTCAGTCTCTGAAGTTGTCAGTTATTATAACAGCAAATTCTCGGGTACATTAAACCTATTTTGAGTTAGGAATTATATTCTGTACACTTTTTTTAATTACCAGTTACTTGTACATGTGCCTGACAAGTCATTACAATAAACAGAAGACAATTAGCAATGCAGCTCGAAAATCGATTAGTAAATCATTCTTGACGTTTGTTATGTTTTAATTTAGCTGTAAAAAATGTTAACAGTCAGTTTCCTCTTTACCTGTCTTTCCAATTAACTTCGTATAATAAGCAATTTAATTTCAACTTTAGCGTCAATATTGAGAAGTTAATTAAATTTTCTGTTGAGAAAAATTTCGATAATCCGTGTTAAGAAAGAGAGGAGTTTATTGCTATTTGTAGTAACAGGTATTAATGTGTACAGTAACATTAATTTAAATATCATGTATATACAGAGTAATATATTTTGTACTTGTTTACTTAGAAGGGAATGTTTTTTGCTCGAACAAAACTTTTGGGGCGAAAATATTTTTTTCCTTAAAAATGTGATCCGCTGAGACCAGAACGGACGGTTATTCATCTGTGAATTGATATCTTCCCCTTGAAACTGACCAATGACTGCTCGAATGCTCTATAGTACAAAAGACTGAAAACAATCTTGTAAGTCGTAAACGCGTGAAGGGAGTGAGACAAAATGTTGTAAAGAAGTAACGTGGAGGCTGCGCTACCAGATGCGGGAGATCAAAATCATGGCATCCATCTTGAAAGCCGCCATTTTGGAAGTTGCTCGAGAAATTGTAATGAAAAATGCTTCATGTGACATATCGTTTTAAGCTAACTTGTTTCAAGAAATCAAAATCTGAAGTCAATTTTTATCTATTTATATTACCTTAGGAGATAGGGATCCTCTATGTTGAGATTTTACGTTCTACAACATGTGCGTAAAGTGGTATCTATTTAGGCGGACACACAAACCCAGTACTTTTCTCAAATCGTTATGGAGCCTGCGAAGCAATTTGTTTTCAACAGCGGCGCAGGTACACTTGAATCCGTTGCTTGAGATGGTCTAGCGCGTTGATTTTTCACGATACACTGGCTTGCTCATGAGTCTAAAAATGGAAATAAAGAAGCGTGAAATTATGTGAACGAAAGAGGTATTTCATGAAAACGGTGCTTGTTTAAATGTAATAGTACGGGTCGTCTATGAAATGATTAAAACAGAGAAGCGAACAATGGCTACGCTTGACAAACGCGAATCAACATCACATGACTGCAAGCTTATTTCAAAAACTTATTCTATAACATTGTGAAAATTGGTAATTTCAGCTGAATCATCCTATCCTGACTTTTTTTCATGCTTAGTGATAGATTATTATACAGATGCTTATCAGAATAATGGAAACACCTGTAGTTGGCAACACGTCAGATGTATGGGTTGGCAGTGGTGTCGTGGCGACCGCAGCGCCGGACTGCTGGTGGTGGTGTGTTAGGTCGGTCTCCATACTACGTCAGGCGTCGTGGAACAGGAGTGTGCAGTGGCTGCAGCAGACGGAGGTAGTGTAAAATGGGAGACCTCTCAGAGTTTCAAAGAGGGCAAATTGTTGGTGCGCGGTTATGTGGAGTGAGTGTGACGGCAGTGGCTAGTGTGTTAGGTGTGTCGCCAGGGACAGTGTCGAAGGTGATGACGGCCTACACAACACACGGGAAAACCACATCGGGGAAGCGGAACAGTGGGCGGAAGAAAAGCATCAGTGACAGGGCACGCCGGGTATTAAAGCGCATTGTCACGCGGAACCGTCGTGCCACTGCGGCGCAAGTGACGGAGGAACTCAATCAGTACCTCCCCCAACCTGTTTCGACAATCACAGTCCGCCGCGAATTACATGACATGAACTTACGGGGTCGTGTTGCACGGGCCAAACCTCTCATCAGGGACCAGAACGCTTTAGCACGCCGCAAATGGTGCCGCGACCATGCAACTTGGACCGTTGACGACTGGAAACGTGTGGTATGGTCGGATGAGTCACCATTCACCCTATTCCAAACCACGGGCCGTGTTTATGTGTGGAGAACGCCCAAAGAAGCGTATGATCTGCAGTGTCTCCGCCCAACTGTGAAACATGGCGGCGGCACGGTGATGCTGTGGGCCGCAATATCATGGTTTTCATTGGGTCCTGTGGTCACACTTCGCGGACGCATCACTGCCAACGATTATGTCGCAATTTTAGGAGGCCACTTGCATCCTATGGTCCGAATGTTGTTCCCGGACAATGACGCCATATTCCAGGATGATAATGCACCCATTCACACAGCTGGAGTTGTTGCAGCGTGGTTTGAGGAACATCGGGATGAAGTTCAACACCTCCCCTGGCCCGCCCAATCCCCAGATCTCAACATAATTGAACATCTGTGGTCCATCTTGGAAACACGACTCCGGCGACGATTTCCACCTCCATCCTCTCTCACAGAACTGGCCGATGCCCTGCACGAGGAATGGTGTAATATTCCACTTGCTACCATTCACGACCTCTATGCCTCCATCCCACGTCGCATCAAGGCTGTTCTGAAGGCGAAAGGTGACCCGACACCATATAAATCTGGTAAGTTGCACTTTCGTTCAGGTGTTTCCATTATTCTGATAAGCATCTGTATTTTGAAATGCTTTCACACCAAGTTGCACTTTGAACAGTACCTAGGGTATCTTTCTCTCCTGTTTTAGTTCTTTCTGATGTCATTTCGTAAATAATCTGACTCTGATCACTGTTCCACATATTTGCATCACTGAAGTTTTCAGCTTTTTTTAAATTATTAATACGAGTATTGTCCAGTCATGATATAGGCCTATTCATCTCTCATACCTTTAACTGTCACAAATTTTGTTATTTTCCGTGAAGAGATGCCATAATCGTTTTTGATCTTTTGAATGAATGTTGGTGAAGCTCTGAAGTTTTCAAGTTGATATTTTTTTGCAGCTTGTAAAGACCACAATCGCAAATGTCAGTCGTTAATTGTAGAGTTGGAATTTCTGGTTTGATCGAACTTAGCAATCACAAAGTCTTCCACACTTTTACCTTATCCTGATAATTTCCTTGAACCGTTGTTGTGTGTTATACCTGTTGGTGACTCTTCTGCTCCGTGTACTTCAATATTATTTGAAGGTTCATTTTCGATTTGATGGTCGACCAGTGCTTTAAAACATCATTATAGGTTTTTGTGTTTTTCTTTTCACAATAATAATTGTTATAAATTTTATCTAATGTTCTTCAGAGTCAGGATTTTTGTGTCTGCCGAAATGTATGCCACTTTACGCACATGTTGTAGAACGTAAAATCCCAACATAGAGGTTCCTTGTCTCCTAAAGGAATATAGGTAGATAAACATTGACTTCAGATTTGGATTTCTTGAAACAAGCTAGCCTAAAACGATATGTTACATGACCCACTTTCCATTACAAAGTTTCGAGCAACTTCCAAGATGGCGGTTTTCAAAACGGTTGCCATGATTCTCATGTCCCGAATCTGGTAGCGTAGCATCTACGTTATTTCTATACAATATTTTGTCTCACTTCCTTCACGTGTTTATGACTTACAAGGTTGTTTCCTGTGTTTTGTACTATACAGTATTCGAGTAGTCATTGGCCAGTTTTACGAGGAAAATATCAATTCACAGATGAATGACCTTTCGTTTGGGTCTTAGGGTATCACATTCTTCAGGAAAAAAACATATTTTCTCCCAAAAATGTTTGTTCGAGAAAATAACATTCCCTTGTTAGAAGGGCAATTTGTCAGATTAGTTTCAGAAATCAAAGTTCTGTAAAAGTCGCATCAAGTAGCTTTTTAAGAAAACGGCGAAGTGAAACTTGGGATAGATATAAGAGTCCATAAGGAATGTCACTTTCTTTTTCAGAACGTTTTGTCTCATCCATAGACAGAAACTGTTAACAAATTTCAGATGGCTGCACAGCATAATGATATCGTTCATGCCTGAAAATTGTGCAGCCAGAGATTAAAACTTAGATTGTGAGATCAGTACCGGTAATTTTACACCAAAATATCACCTTAAATGTCTTCAATAGTTTTATTATCAATAATACTTTACTTACCATGTACGTATAACTTGCAATCCCTTTTACTAAGCAACTTTATAGTGTAGGTTACATCATTTCTGCACCAAGCCAATCGCCTCTCTTTTAATTCAACATTTTGTTATACATTACACCTTTCAATAACAAACACATACAAGTATTTTAATTGTCCTGTTTCTGTCTTGTGTTTTGTAATTAGAGCGGATATGTAATAAGCATTTTTATATTAATATGTTTATATGGAAACTGTTATTTAAATCAATTTCTGTAGCACTTGTAATGCATAAAGCCGTCCTGCTTCCTAATAAAACAGCAACAAAAATACACAAACAGAAACGTTACTCAAGTATCTAATATTCAACTTAAATGTATGTCACTAGTAATTTTTTCTACTTTTTCATCCCTGAACCAGGCCCGTAACTAATATTAAATAATACGGTACAATTTTATTAAGTGAGCAAACAGTCTATTTAGACGTTGTATTATGTTAATGGTTTTTGAGTGCTTTAATGACTGCTAAGGTTCCGATCCAAATTATTTTTGTATGTAATGGCATAAAGAGTCAGACGTTTGTCAACCAAGCAGAGCAATTTCATTAGCTTTAGAAAAGGTTACCCTTAAATATTGAAGTCGTTCCATAAGCACAGATTATTCAATAATTATAGAGTTGAAGGCAAATACAAAACCAGAGGAATGTGCTGTACTATATTTATTACTACACTATTCGAAATCATCGTTTCGTAAACTCCAGAGAACACATTATAATTACGAAACTGCAATAGACTATCTGCAACATATCACATCTTATTTCATAACTTTCATAGTCTACGTACTTGCTCAGAAGTATTTTCAGGTATCAGTGTAGTTTTCATTTCTATTTGTGTAGTTTTCATGTGTATAACATGTGTAGTTTTCACTTCTATTTGTTCAGAAATCATAATCCTCCTAACAGAACTACTGGATGTCATTTCCTTAATTTCCAGTCTAATTAGAGCTACCAATCATTCGGATTTTAGGTCAATTGTCCGGTTACTAGTTAAAACCAGATGCCTAATGTCCGGTTTTGAGTTATATTTCTTAAATGGTGTTTAAGTTGAAATTTAAATATAAAGTTTTACTCTGGGGAAAGACTCGTAATTTTAAAGTTAGTTGTGTCAAAAAAAAAATATAGCTTATTCTGGGTCTGGTGAAACCATTGTTTTGAGTTCTATACTATATTACTATATTTGCTTACTTCTAAATGCCGTGGTGTAATTTTTGCTGTCATAGCCTAGTTGAGGCTTACATTTATAACTGCATTGAACCAAAAATATCTACTTGCACTTCCCCGTCCAAGCCCACAACTATGGGGGACAGAGTGGGCATGTGCCTTGGACGCCGTGCTAGAAGGCATAAATTAAGATAAGGATGCGACATTGTAAGCTTTTGAATCCTTTAAAAGAGCTCCAAAATCGAATTTTGCTCTCCCTTGGAAAAATACATGCTGCGTCCCTACCCCATCGCTAAATATTTTAGTTTATCAGTTTCAGAATTACATTGTAGTGTTTATGATAACACTGACTCTTAACCTTCTGTATAGCCTATAACTTTTTATTGCAGAAATAATTTTCACAGACGTAACTATTAAATTTAGAATGGACATCAGAAAGGTAAATTATTAATTTCGCAAACAATTCCAAGTACACGTGAAATTTCCTTATATTTTAATGTTCAACTATCTTTGGTATGCACCACATGATTTTGTATGGTAATTTGATCCCGACATTTATAGCTAAAATATAATTTCCGCTTTTATTGAATTTTGTTTCAATGATTAAGTTGACCTATACGACTTCAATTAGTTGGTAGCCAGAAAATTAATGCCTTCACATTTTCGTGAACTCGAATCTCTGCCTTGTGTTTTTAATAACCCTCCTTTAAGAGAGCTCCGTACCTACACTATGTGTGTGTGTCAATTTCCAAATTTATAAAGATATTGCACAAATGACAAGCAATAATAAAATTTTGGAAAGAGGCCTTAACAATACATGTAAATGTGTATCAAATAAAATATCTGAGATTTTGACATTGTTTATTTTGGCTGAGAAAGTAGAATATCCGTATTTGTATAGGCGTATGACGTAATCAATTACTGGAATTCTAATTTTTCAGCTAAAATAAACAGTGTCAAAATCTCACATAGTTCATTTGATACACATTCGCATGTATTATTAGGGCATTTTACAAATTTTCATTATTGCTTGTCATTTGTTCAGTATCTTCAAAAACATGAACATCCCCCGCCTTCTTTCTCTCTCACACAAAAGCACCCACATACACGCATACGCAGTGTAGGTACGAAGCCCTCTTAACCTTACTTCTTACAGATCCTCCACTAAATTATTTTTTGTAAATCCCTTGGACTGCTAGACATTTAACGTTATAAGATAATGACAAATACCATAAGCATGGTTGAATTTCGTATGACACTTTAACTCAAGTCGCGTTTGAGATAACATTGAAGTGAGTACAGTTATTAGTTTTAGTGTGTTACATTACATGTCCGGTTTACAAACTGAAATTAATTAAAATGTCCGGTTTTGAGAAAATTAAGGGGCAACCCTAAGTCTAATAATATCGTAACATGTCGGGCATATTTCTGTATCCAAGCTAAACAAATTCCTTCTTTGGACCCTGTCGTCAGAATTATTAATCTTTTGTCCAAAAATGATTATTTCGCAGATTATAAATCTGATACATTTTAGTTACTTATTCTACATATCTTATCTGTAACTGCACGGGGGGGCGGAGAACTGAGCCAACTCTAGTACGATCGTGAGCCCCCCTAGCATATCGTGAGCCGGACCTCCACTATCAAAATGAAGAAATGTTTTCGAGATTTTAGAATAATAGGCGCTTTGTGCTGCAATTCGTCTGTAACTGCCTTTCTCACTTCTCTCTGTAATCGTGCCTGTTCGGCGGAATCTAGGCACTTTTTTGTGTGAAATATTTGTACTTCTGCTACTACATACCTTATACGTAAGTAACCTCTGTTTCTACCTTATTACCTCCTGAACTTGGGTTGAGCCCCGCTCATCAACATACAGACCTGAACATACAGATAGCCCGCCTTTATCAACACTCTAGAGCGTGTGCAAACATGTTTGGACGTCCGTGAGATCCCATTCGAAAACCTAAATGAACTAGATTGACAAAGTAAGTGTTTACATTAAGTTCCTTCCAGTTCACGGCGACTTCTCGAACATCCTGTCGATAAAACACTATAATTTTGTATAAACGTTCTCTACATAGTTTCTTTCCAAATAGCATATCTAAATCATGTAAAAAAGATATATGAAAGTATACTAACTCCAGGATTTAGGTCTAGTGATATCATCTGTCCAGCTCTTTCATTCGGATTTGTGAAAGAAAGAACAAGAAACATATCCAACATAATTTTGCATTTTGAGATGTGTTCTCATGTCACATCTCTTTAATTAAAATTGTTCCTAGTTGGAAATTAGATTTTTCATGTAAATAGTAATCCGCCAGACCCCTTCTAATGGAGAGTGTCATACTCCAAATTCACGAGAATATCAAAACTTCAATATTTTTTTGTTTATAACTCTGCAGAAATTCTTGCAGTTCTACTTTCATCCAAACACTTCAGAGTTTTGCACTCCTCCCCCGAGTTGAAGAATTTGACACCGTGCAATATGGGTACAGCATACTCTTTTTTTTAAAAGTGTTACAAGAAAACAAAACTAAATAAAAATAACAGAAATTTGATAAATTTGAAATCCAAAAGTTAGTAATGTGGCAACCGCGCGACATTCACAAAAATACAACACAAATTGACTGACTGCTGCATTATGTGATCAAAGCCTTCTCATTAAGGATTTGTAGGTGTAGACATCAAAGCGGCTGGAAAACATTTTTTTTTAAATTTTGAACTCATAATCAGTAGTAATATTCGCAAGTATCCTTGTGAAAATAACTTCAGAATTTCCTCCACAGAGAAAAGGGCTATGGGTTCGCTTTAAGTAGCACAAAATGCGCAGTTGTGGCTCAGTTCGACACAAGAAAGAAATTGTTTATAATGAACGAAACAAATTAAATAGTTTAACATATGGTAAGGTAACGGTCCCAAAATAAATTGATTAAATTTCCGTTGAGCTATATACAACTTCCATACTCTCATTAATTAACAAAGAGGGATTCAAACGTTGATTTGAAGTTTAAAATACAATATGACTGAGAAGTTCGAATTAAGTTTCTTATAACATGTGTTAGTTATTCTAGCAAAATCATAATTTCTTAGCAAAATTTATTAATAGCATTGCCAGCTTGTATTATTCGTTATAAGTCATGAACGCAAGACCTAAATTATATAACTTGCACCATCATCACCAGGTATGTAAAACATTATCTTCTATCAACTATACCTTTCACTTAATTAATAGTGCTCTCGGTGAAGGAGCAGGCTAAATTTTAGTTTCAATTCCCAGCTTCCGCCAACTATTGAACCGTATGTACCTTTTTACCACTGATTCTCGTAAAATAATTAACACAGACGCTTCTAGAAAATTACAGTGACAGTCAGCAATCCAAAAAACTGTTATGAAAAGGCATATATCATTATTATTTCGTTTTTATACTCATGGAGTTACTGATCTCCCACCAGGCGCCTCCCCAGGTGGGGGATAAAGGAGTGCCGACCAGATATGGTGTGTACCGGTAATATTCCGGGGCGGACCAAAAGCAGTACTGCTGCCTTGCAGTTAGTAGAGGGATCTACAAAGACTAGGAGAAGATAACCCCGAACAAAAATATCATGATGAGGGGAAGCAGCATCACCATTACAACTCTGAGGCTGAAGATGAATGACATGGGCAAGGCTCAGAGATGGACAGAGGACGACATCTTGAATGCCTGTCTTTACTGCAAGGTCGTAGAGCTGACAACTCTATTCCGCTAAAACATGTCAAGAAATAGTAGCAGATGGTTCATGGATTCTCCTGGGGTAAAATATTTAGGAGGTAAACTAGTCCCTCATTCGCATCTCCGGGCGGAGACTGCTTCAGCGGGCTCCAAGAACAGGATTAAGAAAGACATTAGAATAGGAACGTATGAACATTATACCAAACGGGCGGCAAGCGAGACTGAGAAGTATGAGCTACACATATTAGCGATACAAGAAGTTCGGTGGGAGGGTCAAGATAGCATCCCACAGGTCAAGTACACTTTCTACTACGGGGAAACACAGTCTCACGATTTCGGAACAGGATTCCTCATTAAGAACAGTATCATTCAGGCGGTTCAGAATATAGAGTTCATAGACGAAAGACTATCGTACGTTTCGATACGTACTCGATGGGGCAACACGGTTTTATTAAAAGTCTATGATCCAACCGAGGTGGCTACTGATAACGACAAAGATATATTCTACGTTGAGCTAGAAAAGCTGTTTGACCGAATGTCCAAGCATAATTAGAAAATTGTGTTGGGTGATTTCAATGCAAAAGTAGGGAGGGAAGAAAAATATAAACCTACTATAGGCAAATACAGCCTTCACGAAAAGACCAACAATAATGGAGAAAGACTTATAACTTTCCCGATTTCGAAAAACCTACTGATAAAGAGCGCGTACTTTGAACACAAAGACATACACAAATACATATGGGTATCTCCGGACGTCAAAACTCTCAACCAGATAGATCACGTATTAGTAAACTGACGAAGACACACCAACATAATGGATGTTAGGTCGTACAGAGGAACGGAAGGTGACACCGACCATCAATTTAGTGATCACAAAAGTAAGGGAAAAGTTATTCATCGCGAACAGATAAAGCAAGGGGTCAAAATAACTGAAATTCGAAGTGAAACTATTAAATAATCCGAGCTTAAAAGCAGATTACCAACTCGAACTCTCAAATAGGTTCGAAATCCTAGCAGACTCGAGTAATAACGATGATGATATTAATAATGAAATTGATGTATGTAAGATGTGGGAGGCGATTCGTGAAACAATTAAGAGCGGAGCGAAGGAATGTGTAGGCAGTGTTCCTTTCAGGATTTTGTTTTCGGGGGTGCAAAATCAAATCGTGGGGGCTCACGAAAATTTTAAATAATGCATATTGACTCACAAATAAGTGCTACAATATAAAACAACACTATTGTTACTTAAGAACATGTCGTACATCCTTAGTTAGAAAATAACATGAACAATATTAATTGAATATACTTCTACATGAGTATTTCAGTGTACGTTTGAGTAACATAAGTGCCAAAACTAATTCTTTCGGGGGTGCGGTTGAAAACCTCCGGGGGGCAAAGCGCTCCCTAAAGTATTCCTGGAAGAAACTGCGTGTAGGTGAGAAGAAACAACAGAAAAACAAACCTTGGTTTAATAAAGAATGCCTTAAGCCTCATGAAATACGAAAACAAGCCAGTCAACGATGGCTAAGTAATAAAAGCGAAACTAATACCAACCACTACAGTAACGCGAAACGAAACGCCATACTCGGGTTCAGAAACAAAAGGCTAGAATATCTGAAGCAGAAGATTGAGGAGATTGAGGAAAACGGGAAAAGAAATAACATACGAGATCTATACAAAGGGGTAAACTCGTTAAGAAAAGGTTACCAGCCGAGGTTAGGAATGATTAGAAATGAACGTGGAGATCTTCAGGCGGATCCGACTAAAATTATCGATTTGTGAAAAAGTTATTTCGACAAACTTCTTAATGTACACAACGGGGAACAAACAGAGGAATTGATATCCGTTCCGCAGAACCATGGATTCCCGAACCTAGCGAGATCGAGATGTCTGTAAAGAATTTGAAAAATTTCAAATCACCAGGAATAGACAATATTCCAGCGTAATTAATTAAAACAGGAGGAACGGCACTAATCAAGGAACTACATAAATTGATAGGTGCTGTATGGAGAAAGGAGGAGCTCCCAAAGGAATGAAAAACCTTAATAATAGTTCCGATTTACAAAAGAGGCGATAAATCGGACTGTAATAATTACCGCGGAATCTCGTTACTTCCAACCTATTACAAGGTATTAAGTAATATTCAGTTAACACGCCTAAGTGATGAAATAATTGGAGATCACCAATGTGGATTTAGAAGAAATAAATCCACGTTGGACCAGATATTCGCCTTGCGACATATTTTGGAGAAGAAATGGGAATACAATGGGACGGTTCATCAGCTATTAATTGATTTTAAGAAAGCATATGATTCTATTAGAAGGGAAAAGCTATACAGTTTCCTGATACGATTTGGCATTCCGAAAAAAATGGTTCAACTTGTGAAGATGTGTCTCAGCAACCCCATAAGCAGAGTACGGATAGGTAATAATATGTCAGATAGTTTCAAGATTCGCAACGAATTGAAACAGGGCGATGCCTTTTGATGATTGCTGTTTAACTTTGGGTTAGAATATGCTATTTTAAAAATTAAAGGGAACAAAAAGGGGCTATCATTGAATGGTTTGAATCAACTGTTTGTATACGGGGATGATGTAGATTTAATAGGGGACGATATAGATACGCTACAAGGCAAAAACGATATCTTAGTAGAAGCGTGCGATGAGTTAGGTCTACAGGTAAATATAGGTAAAACAAAATACATGATAACAAGCCGAAACACAGGGAATGAAGGAAATACAAACATAAGAATTAGTTATGAGGTCATAGAGAAAGTAAACAAATTTAAATACTTGGGAGCATACGTAACAAGCAAAAATGAGGTCACGGAAGAATTAAAATGTTGCTTAGTATCGGGCAACGTATGTTTCTATTCAGTCCAAAAATTTATAACATCGCGATTAATATCAAGGAAATTGAAACTGAAAATATACAGAACGGTTATTCTGTCGTTAATACTTTACGGTTGCGAAAGTTGGAGTACGACTCTAGCAGATGACCATAAATTACGTGTTTGAAAATAAGGTTTTGATAAAGATATATGGCCGAAACGGGACGAGATGACTGGAGAATGGAGGAGACTGTATAATAAAGAACTCCACGAACTGTACGATTCACCAGATGTTGTAAAAATAATGAAATCGCGACTACTAAGGTGGGCAGGCCATGTAGCTCGGATGGGGGAAAAACGAAGATTATATTCGATCCTGGTTGGAAGACCGGATGAAACGAGACTACTGGGAAGACCGAGACGTCGTTGGGAGGACAATATTAGCGATCTTCGAGAAGTAGATGTTCGTGATGAAAATTGGCTTGATATTGCCCAGGATAGAATCCAATGGCAAACGTTTGTTACTGCGGCGATGAACTTGCGAGTTCCGTAAGCCATAGAGTTAGTCAAATATTTCACTATGTGGAGAGTAAATTGACTGTTCTAATGTATTCCCATAATCAGATTGGATATGGTATGGTTAATTTAGTAGGGAATGCCACCAACATTTGAAACAGACTATAGAAACTAAACTCGAATTTAGAACCACTTGTATGACATTTTCGATAAACTTCTACCACTGGTTTAAAAATTAAGCTATGTATCCCGACCGTTATTCAAAAATTATAATTTACATTGTTTTTTTTTTAATCTGTGAATGAGTCAAAATACATGTCAATGTATAATTAACTATTTTTCTACTAAATTATCTTTCTTTCAAAGGTATTCTACAACTTCTAATTTCTCGAACAGTTAAGAAGATCACTATCAATGAATTTCTTCGCTACAATTCTGCTTTTATTTGAATGGAACTGGAAGTGTCACAGCATTATTGCAACATCATTCAACAAATACGAAGATAAGAAATGTGTCATAGGATCACCCACCAACTTAAACGTTATTTCAGATATTCATTGTGCAATGGCATGCGAGCGGGAAAGGAATTGCAGAGCTTTTCAGATTTCAAAGGCTGGGAATAACAAAACATCCTGCACCTTTTGCCTTACTAATGCTTCTCTACCAAGGAGAGGTACCATATTTTATGGAAAACAACGAAGAGGTAAGTTAAATCAGTTTCATAAAATACGTCCCAAATACGTTTTCTATCTTTAAATTTCATATTCAGGTGTAAGCTTCCGGTTATCGCGAATTGAGTGACATTCAGCGAATAAATTCAAAAAAGTAAACAGCATGACTACGACAACAATAATAGACGTATTCTACAATTGTTAATCGTCATTGTTGGGAAAAATCGTTAGTGTTTCTTCCTCCCATGCATGGTTTTTCTTCAAAAGAGATATACTTGCGTTCCTTGCTCCATACCAGACTAATGCCTTGATGACACCTTCAACAGAGGCCCTGGCCGACACCTCTCTGAATCCTTCTCCCTCCCCTATTCCGGCTTGAGCCCTAGATGCCTAAAGACCATAAACAAAATTAAAATTCATCTCAATTCCAGCTACAATAAGGTACAATAAGATTTTTCCAGGGGGGATGCTGTGATACTTGGCAGGGCAAATTTTTCCGAGCGCTCAAACTTGCACTCGAACTTGTTAATCTCTCATGACCTATTTTCATAAAATAAGGAATATAAAAATATAACTATACAAACATTTTAACCAATAAAAATATAACACATTTTCTGAATTCCAAAATAGTGGACAAGCTGCCGTGACTCAGTACTAGAGCATTGGCTTAGCATTCGGGAGGTCCTGGGATCGATTCCATCGGCTGATCATCCTGACAGAGGTTTTCCTCAATCACACCAAGCAAATCCCACAATTCTGGCCTGAACCTCAGATGTCCAAAGATCTTAAAATAAATTCAATTTAAAATAATTGCTCTTAATACATTGTTCAGTTTTCTTCCTGTGTTCGTTTAGTCGAATTTTGAACAGTACTACCAAACTAAATTAAATTCTACCCTGTTTAAAACATTTAATTGAAAATGTATAAAAGTCTATAAGCCTGTGTCTAACGTAAATAGAACATTTTTGTTATCACTGATTAACGTTTAGTAACAAAAACTAAATGCCACCAGCGGGACTCGAACTGTTGCTCAAAGTATAAAAGTTCCAAAGTCTGACACGCGACCATCTACTCCGTGCTTACCGCAGCTGTTCTGCACTGAAGTGAAGGTAATCTGGATGCTAGTTTGAGACTGTATTTGGACATCTTACTAACTAAAAGCATTGTTTTTTATTCTTTATACCTGCTGTAGTTTATCATGCAAATGTATAAAGTAACTTGCATATGCAGTGGTAACGTACTATCATTTTATCCTTTTATGTATATTTTATAATGAAATTATCGAATAGGAGGAGAAGGAGTTACTACAATCATTGCTGTACCTCGCGAAGCGATCATCCTGGCAATCGGGTTGCAGAGCAATATTCTCCATACTCCTTGCAACCCCGTGTATAGTCCACTGCTGCTTGAGGGATAAATGTCCCTCCAATGTTGCCAGCTTTTCCCTCTTTTGTTATATCTTGTGAACGCTTTGTGATATCGCTTCCAAGTAAATTCCATTGATTTTTAGACCCTCAAAGAGTCTTCCTGTTTATTTTTTTTTGTGACTTTTGTCAATGGGGGGGCACATTTTGCTTAAATAGCGATTGTAAATTTTCCTTTCTTTCGGCGTCTCGGATAGTAACACTGCTAGTCGTAATGAACTTTAATTTTGATATTTTGTTAAGACCACATCCTATTTTCACTTCGTGTTCATGTTTCTGATCTAATATTGTGCATTTAGCTACAATCCATCCCTCCTTTTTTCAACTTTGACCTTTCATATCTCCCGAAGTTGGCGACAGTGGATGATTTTGGTATCATTGGACGTATTTTGCTCTGAAGATTTATTTTCAATTAACAGTTTTCGTAGTGTCATTTGAAAAAATATAAGTTTGTGTTGGGGTGGCAACACTGCTTATGTGACATCGTTGTCGTGTGCTTGATCAGGTGTCCCCTTCCCGTAGGTATCAGGTTACCTGCGCACATTTTTTTATTTTCTGCTCCTTTTTCAAGTTATTTCGGACTGTCATTCGTCAATGACTCACCCTGTATACAGGGTGGTAAGGTTACGGACCGACAAACTTCGGGAGGTGATAGGACATTGAAAAATAAAGAAAAAAGGCCGAGACAACAGGGGGGGAAATCCGATGCGTTACGGAGCTACAGCCTGCCGAAAGCGTGGGAAAATGAACTTCAGAGCGGATTATTGCGAAGACGAGAAATCGGAGAGTAGGCGGTTGAGAGTAAATTAGAGGAAGTTACACCCGGGCTATCCAAAAATGCATATTGGAAAATCCTACAAGCAGGGCGCAAGGGATTCCCCAAAGGAAGTAGGGGATTCCCAGAAAGTCTTCCAAGTAAATATGGGTCGAAAGAGCCACAAATGGGATGAGTTGCCAACAGGTAACAATAATTCATTGCCGGCACATCGATATCTCAACGAGAATTAATGTTATGACCATTTTTTAAAAATAATGCGTGGTTGCATATTGGACAGGGGTGATAAATTAAAGACAGTCAACGAGCGTTTGGCTTATTTAATAGCAATGAGAGAGATTAGGAGTATCCAGTCGGATGGTGGTGAGTACGCATCTCAAGAGCTGC